>PVKA01040815.1:0-18494 GCA_004027165.1 Ctenomys sociabilis | reverse complement strand
TCGCATCCCATAAATTCCGGTAAGTTGTACTTGAATTTTCATTGAATTGTAGATATTGCTGAATTTCTTGTTGAATTTCTTCTACGACCCATTGGTTGCTGAGTAGGGTGTTGTTTAGTTTCCATGAATTTAGCGGGTTTTTCTGGTTTCTTTTGTCATTTATTTCCAATTTCATTGCATTGTGGTCAGATAGTATGCATGGGATAATTTCTATTTTCTTGCATATACTTAGGTATGACCTCTGGACCAGTATGTGGTCTATTTTGGAAAATGACCCCTGTGCAGCTGAAGAAAATCTGTATTCATCTGTGGTTGGGTGGAACACTCTGTATATGTCCACCAGGTCCTTTTGTTCCAAGCTCTTGTTCAGTTCTGCTACTTCTTTGCTAATTTTTTGTCTGGTTGTCCTATCTTTTTGAGGTAAGGGTGTGTTAAGATCTCCTGTTAATATTGTGTTCTTAGACATTGAGTTTTTCATGTCCCTTAAGATTTGTCTTACATAGTTGAGTGCTCCTGTGTTTGGTGCATAGATATTTATGAGTGTTACTTCTTGCTCTTGAATTTTTCCCCTGACCAATATATAGTGGTCTTCTTTGTGTCGTTTGATCATTCTTGGTTTGAAGTTGAGACTGTCTGAGAACAGAATTGCTATTCCTGCTTTTTTCTGAGGTGCTGGGGCATGCAGTATTGTTTTCCATCCTTTGACTTTGAGCCTATGAATGTCTTTTGGTGTTAAGTGTGTTTGTTGTATGCAGCATATTGTTGGGTTTTGCTTCCTAATCCACTGTGCCAGTCTATTTCTCTTAATTGGAGAATTGAATCCGTTTACATTCATGGTTATAATTGAAATGTGCTGACTTATGTTTGTCATGATATTTAGCTGGTATTGTTTACTCCTTTGTAACCTGTGTTTAATTGACTGTCCTGTTTAGTGGGTTCCTTCCATTCTCTTTCGTGGAGTTCTGGTCGTTGTGGTCTCTCTCTAGAACCTCTTTAAGCAGCCTGTGGAGGGATGGCTTTGTCATCATGAATTTCTTTAGTTGTTCTTTGTCGTGGAAGTATTTCACTTCTCCATCAAACTTGAAAGAGTTTTTCAGGGTATAGTAGTCTGGGCTGGAATTTGTTTTCGTGTAGGACTTGAAGAACTCTGCTCCATGCTCTCCTTGCCTTCATTGTGTAGAGAAGTCGGCTGTAATTCTGATGGGTTTTCCTTTGAATGTGAGCTCCTTCTTCTCTCTAGCAGCTTTCAGTATATTATTTTTGTGTTGGATTTCTGCGATCTGAACTATTATATGTCTCGATGTGTTTGTACTTGGGTTGAAGTTATTTCGTGTGCTGTATGCTTCGGTGACCTGAATGTTGGATTGTTTCCTCATATTTGGGAGGTTTTCTGCTATTATTTTTTCCCAAATTCTTTTTATGTCATTTGTATTGACTCCTTCATTCTCTTTGATACCAATCATTCTCACATTGTGCATTCTGGCGTCGTCCTGCAAGTGATGGATTATTTTTTCCTGCATTCTTGTTGTTCTTAAGAGATCCTTTCTCACCTTTTCACTAGCTGCTCCGGCATCTTCAAGATCTGAAACTCTGTCTTTGCTTTCACTCAGACGGTTTTGTAGACTCGTGATTGGTATTTTTTTGTTCTTCTATATCTCTTTGACTGTGTTTAACGTGTTCTATTTCTTTTCTGTATTGCTCATTCAAGACATCCATCATATTTCTGATCTCCTCAATTTTTTTATCCATGTCTTCTTTAAAGGTAGTTATTAATTCTTTTACTGCTGTGTTTCTTCCAAGTTGGATTTCCTCTGTATATTTCTGGACTTGTTTCGTTATTTCAGATCGTATGACTTCAAAAAGTTCTTTTTTGATTTCAGAACTTATTTCTGCTTTGAGTTCCTCATGATCTTTCTGTTGTTGTTTCTTTGCTTCAGATGCTGTTAATTCATATATATCAGTTGGAATAGTGCTTTCTGCAGTTGTTCTGGGTGAGCCTCATTTTTCCACCCAATGTTTCTGGAATTCATTCTTTATTTCAGATTCTATGTATTCAAATATTTCTTTTTTAAATTGGGGAATTACTTCTCATTTTATTTCCTCTATAGCTTTCTGCTGTTGTTCCTTTGCTGCTGTATCTGTTAGTTCATTCATTGCAGTTGAGCTAGTGTCCTCTGCCCTTCCTGATGGACTCGAGGTCTGGGATTGCATTTTTCCCCTTCTCTTTGTCATTTTGTATAGCACTGATCTTTGACCTTTGGTGTAGAGCTTTGGTGCAGCCATAACCTTAGCTTGTTATGAGATTCGGGTGCCAGTCTATTAAATTTGAGATTTTCCAGGTATGCCTATCCTGGGTCTAGCTGTTGTGTTCAGTTCCTTTTTTGCTGCAGCTCCTTTGGTTCCCCTATGTTGGTTCCCATGGTCAGCCCTCCTCTGTCAGGCAGGGCGTTCCCCAGGTGGGTGCGCCTGGGCTTTGATGGGTTTTCTGGTCTCACAAAAGGATAGTGGATGATCTTATTCACTGAGTAGGCTGTACTGAGCTGGCCAGCTTGTGCAGGGTCCGGGTCTACAGTCCGTAACCCAAGAAGGCTGAGAAAGGTCCCTCTGGTGTAGTGGGCCTGGAGCCCTCACTCATAGGCCAGGCTGTGCTGGCTTTCGGTCCATAGCGTGGGACCATTGATTGCTGAGAAATGTCCCTCCAGCATGGCAGGCTTGGAGTTCTCACTCCAGCCCGACCTGCACTGGGTCTGGGGCTGTGGTGTGGGACCAGTAATCACCTGGAAATGTTTCTCTGGCACAGTGTGCCTAGAGCTGTCACCGGGCCACGGGAGGTGACGGGCATCTTAATCCCTGGGAAATGTATCTCAGGCATGACGGGCCTGAGGTTCTATACTCACTGACCTTTGATGCCCAGAGAATCGGGGAAATTCCCACTCAATCAGTGGGCTTTAGGTCAGGGGATCCGGGGAGGTATTGGTGAGTGGGTCCTGAGGTTTCAGGCCAGTCACTGGCTTGGAGGGGTTGGGGACAGGGATCCGTGTAGCGCGCTTTGGAAGAAGCCAAAGGCTCTCCCTCAGACTCACCACACTCTCACTGATCTGGGAAGCCTGGTGAGTCCTGTAAATTCGCTCTCGCTGGGCGAGCTTGGCACCGGAACCCGGAGGCCGCTGGAGTCAGCCACTGTCTCAGGCTGGTCTCTGGATGGTCGGGCGTGGGCGGGATGGAGGAGGATGGCGGAGTCAGCCGCGCTGTCTCTGGCTGGTCTCTGGAGCTGGGCGGGTGGGATGGAGCAGCATGGCGGAGTCGGCCACACTGTCTCTGGCCGGTCTCAGGGGCTGGGCGGAGGCGTGTGGGATGGAGCAGGATGGGGGAGTCCTGAAACTGATCTTTTAAAATATTTCTCACACTTCTGATTTGGATTGCAATGATTCCAAAGCTAAGGAAATTGAACTACACAGAGAACATACATGAAGAGCAACTGGTTCCCCATTTTGTGAGTGTGATGCAGTGTTCTCATACCTTGTTTCCAAAATTTCAAGTTTAAAGCAGTTTTTTCCTTAGGCTGAAATCAATAACAAGGCCTTTCTAATAAGGGAAAATAATTCCTTGAAACTCTTTGATTTTAGTTTTACACCGATCTGAAAAAGACAGACATATTAATATTCTAAGCGGAATTTCCCATTACTCTGAGCTTTTCCCCCTGACCTCCCCTACTCTTCGCATACTTTTCCCACGTAGTGAGGCCTCTCATAATTGACTCCTGGTGGTCTTTCATGCTCCAGGGTGTGCATCACTTTTTGTATGTTATGAGTCTGTGCCAAAAGAAACAATGAGAAGAGCTAATGAATATAGCTTCAGAGGTCTCACTGAGATTTGTGCTTCTCAGTGTGAGCCCAGAGCCACAGAAGCATCTCACATTTATTGAGAGCTATAAGCAGGCTAAGGCATGTGTGTAATTACTTTGTTGAAGACAAACTACTCTCTCTATCGACTTGGACATTTACCTAGCTCTAAGTTTTCACAGTGCCAACCATTATCATGCCAAGAAAGGCAGGAAACCACTAACAGGGTGCTAATATAAAAGTTGCTATCTGCAGCCTTGAGTCCAAACTTTCACAAATTTACAACTGAGAACCCAGTTCTCCTCAGGCTCTTTCTATAGCTCCCTGCTCCCTCTGGACGTTAGCCTTTTGTCTCCTATCTATATTTCTATAAGCTTGGGCTGGGGATTTGGATCAGCTGTTCAATGCTTTTCTAGCATGTTGGAAGCAATGAGTTTGGTGGTTGGCACCAAAACAAAAAATATACCTTTCCAAAATAAGATAAAATAAAATAAATAAACCTCCCCTACATTTCTCTAAGTTAATCTAGAATATTGTAGTAAGAAGGCTATCATTTACAATTCAAGGAGAAATGAAGACCTCCCAAGACAAAATTTAATTAGAAAGCTAATTGAAAAAAAGCCTTACCTAGAGATGCCTGTACAATGTGCAATGAAGTAGCACCTACTTGAAATTAGAAATCATTGTGATAAACAATTTGAGAATTTCATTGCAGAGTATGATACTTCTACTCAGAATTTTGGACAGTATATTTAAAAATCTTGAAAAAGTGGTCAGGCATAAAAAATGTTTAGAGACATTTTCTAGGACTGGGTAAATCCTTAATGCATGGAATGTTCATGATGAAGAGAAATATTTGGGCTTTGCAGTATGAAATAAACTCCTAACACTGTGTGTTTAAAATGTTTTCATTAGAATATTTTGCACCTGTATAAAATACTAATCTGTATTCATCTTCTATCCGCAAAATGATGGTTAGTTAAATGGTAAATCTTTGAAGAAGCATTCATTGGGGGCAGGTTTCTGTACTTATTAACAGTGCTTGATCTCCCAAGTGTGAGATTTTTTGGTCCCATGAGTGTAACTGACATGCTGGAGACCATTCCACCTAAGTGTTAGTCGTCTCTTTACGTATCATAAAGAGTGACATCATGTGGACATGTTTGAGTTCTGTGTTATAATTTTTATTCCATTGTTGTTTGTTTTTCTTAGACTTTATGAGGTTTAATATGCCAAAGTGTACTATTATGATATTGTCAGCACTTTGGCAACTTAAATGATATTTGTTTGAGAATAATTCTCGCTCCATGATACAACAGCCCTTAATATCTCTGAAACACATCAGAAGAAAATATTCTTTCTTTGTCCATGAATGCGTTTGTCGCTTCCCTTAAAATACTCTTAAATCTTTGTACCCTATTGTACTAGTTTCTTGCATAAGACTAAGATAAGTAATCAAAAATGTTAGGCATGCAGAATTTGAAACCACGTTTGATCAAATGAAGAAGAAAATAAATATGTGAGTGCTGGATGTTATTTTCATAAACACATCCTCTCAACTAAAAGAGTGGTTAATAAAATGCACACAATGAAAGCATTTTCAGACTCCTTTTTGGGGGTTCTTTATGATCTCTAACTTCTTTTTTTCTGGTGACATTGAGGGTGAGGTTTTCCCAGGTGTTTGTGCAAAAAGTACAGAAAATTAGTAAGTAAATTAAGCCAATAGCCCTTATCATGCAGTCTGAAGAAGCAGTACCTCATGAATGAGCCATCAAATAACAAGTTATTATTAATCTTAACCAGGACTATTGGGATAGTTTATTCATTTCATAGTCATTTGCATCACCCCAGTGATACTGATGTCAGAGGTGAGAACAACAGCTCTCCTTAAAGGTACCTCAGCCATCCTCAGTGACAAAGAGGTCGTGATATCCTCCAGTGATAAGAATAGCTGAGTTCTTAGCAGGAAAGCTAGCCTTACAAGCTAATCCTGAATACAGAACAGTGCACCATCTTCCTCTCTAGATCCAGGAAGCAATGCTCAAAGGGCCAGGGATTCCCTAAAGTGAACTGTAGTCATTCCCAGTGACAAGACAGTTCTGAACTCCTTTGATGATGATAATGGCTGAGTTCATTTCAGGAAAGCCTGCATGAAAAACTTCTCCATGCCATGCACAGAAGCACTTCTTCCTCTATGTTGTCTTTTTATGTTATTGACAACAGTGCTCAGGTGGGCCTCAAACTCAGTACCATGCAGATTCAGTTCATCCTAGTGTTACAAGTTGATCATCAGTTATGAATCCACCACATTATTATTTGAAGATGACATGTCACTTGGTAAAAGACCCCAAGTACCCAACAAGATACTCCTACATTTAATAACTTTGTATGCTACATTAGTAGGATGCAAAATCAGTAGTATTATAGTATTCTCATACAAAAATAAAAAAGCCATCAAGAGAGAAATTAAGGAAACATGTCATGGTAGAATTAAGAATAAAGACAAACATATAAATCAGTCTAACAAGGGAAGTGGAAGAAAATTATTTTCAAAATATAATATCCAAAAAAAAGAGATTGGAGAGGAATTTTGAAAATGAAATGATAGGTCCGGGGAGGTAGCTCAGTAGAATAAGTGATTACCTGGGAAAGGCAGGGTCCCGAGTTCAGTATTGCAAAAAATAAACAAAAATAAATGAAAAAGAAGATTGTGCTTGTTTTTACAAAGGTAGAAGTGGAAATGGTCACACTTGTAAAACTCTCATATCCATTTAATGCAATTAGCATGAAACTGCCTCAAATGACTAGAGAAAATTAGTTAGAAATGCATATGAACAAGAACAGACCAAAAATCGGAAAAGGAATATTGATCAAAATTGTGAGGCAGGCGACACATGATCCCAGAATTTAAATCCTACCAATAAGCTACTATGATAAAATAGCAAGCTTCTGACACAAAAATACCCAGAGAATGAAGAAGACTAATAGAAGAACAAAAGAACCTTCATATATACTTCGCTAACTTATGTTTGGAAAAGAGGCTATACTTTTTCACTGCTAACAATAGTCTTTTTGTTTTCTTTCTTTAGTACTGGGGATCAAACTCAAGACCTTGCACTTGCCAGGCAGGCATTTATACATCTGAGTAATCTCTGTAGCCCAAAAATAGCATATTGACTAAACACTGCTGATTTAACAGGCTTTTTATATGCCAAGATTAAACTTAAAACCATATCTCTCATTATACGTTAAAAAGAAAAAGGAAAAAGTAAATGGATTTAAGATATAAATGTTAAAAACGGAAACAATGTGCTGGAAGATACAATACTGTAATATATTTCTAACTGCTGGTCAACTTACTTACACCACCCATTTAAATATCTGTAATGCAATATTCATGTTTGCATAGATTCTGGAATTCTTTCTGTTACTGCATTCTAGATTTATTCAAACATGACAGCATGTAGGGATTAATTTATTCTTTTGAATTTACTTCATCAAGCTTTAAGGTCTACACTCTGAGCAACTTTGCAAAAATAATGTGTGCTGTCAAGAAAAATAATATGTCTTCTATTGTTGGATGAAGCACTGTAGATATATATTTTAAATCAGTTTGTGTAAGATGTATTGTACGTTGTTGTTAATATATTCTTTGTTGGGTTATTTGTGTGAGTGGTTTAATGACAACATCCACTATGTTTGCCTTCTTGTTTTTGTAACTCTTTATATCCACTATAATTTATTGTATAAAAAGTTAGTGCATGGAACTTTGTTAGATATATGTTTACAATTGCTATTTCTTTCTGCTAAATTGTTCCTTTTGTCTGTATGTAGAGACCTAATATGGTCTTTTGACACATTTTTTTCTTGAAATCTAATTTCTCTGAAAATGATGTGTCTACTGATAGTTGCTTTGTGCATTAGTAGGGTTTTTGCTTTATGCATGAATCAGCATTTTCTGTATTTCCATGTTTGATCTGCATTTTTCTTTCTGGCTGAATTGTGTCAACTTTTGGTAGCATATAGTTTAGGGTTGTTTTTTGATCCATGTTTAAAATCTCAGGCTTTCGATTGTATAATTAAGGCCTTTTATTTCCTGAGATATTACAGATATGTAGCTTCTGTATCTTGGCACTATATTATTATTTTATTGCTAATTAATCTAATTGTAATTATTTAACACCCTCCCTGTTGTGTGCTGTTCCTTGAGTCTTTCTGGATTTTTCTGAGATTATTTTCAGTGTTTTCTACAGTATAGGTTTAGGGTTTATATTTTTATTTTTATTTTTTATTTTTGGCTGAACTGGGGATTGAACTCAGGCCCTTGCACTTGCCAGGGAAGTGCTTACTCCACTGAGCCATCTCTCCAGTCCAAGGTTTATAATTTTTAAGTCTTTATTGTCAGAAAAAGTTTTTATTACTAAATCAATTTTGAAAGATAATTTTTCAGTGTATATTAATCTGGAGTCAAAGTGATGTTATTTTTTTTTTATTCATTTCTTTTTTTTTTTGGTAGAACCAGGGATTGAAATCAGGCCCTTACACTTTCCAGTGAAGCACTTAGATCACTGAGCCATCTCCCTGAACAAAAGTTGTGTTCTTTAAAACTTTACATTTTTACATGACTCTCTCCTGACTTTAAGTTTTGTTGAGAAATATGTTATTCCTCTGATAAGCTTTCATTTTGCAGTTGCTTTACATTTATTGTCACTAAAAATTTTAGCATTATTCTTCTTGCTAATTTTTGACATTTTGACTGAGATGTGTCTCAGAGAATTCTTTTCTGGTTGTCACTACTTAGGGATCTAAGTGCATAATTCTCTTGCATGGTTCACGTTTTTCTCTAGTTTGTGAAAATTATCTGCTATGATTTATGTGGACTTTATTATTACAATAGGTTTCATCTTCAGTTTTCCTCAATTATTTATTCAATTTCTGTATTTCTTAAAGTTTGAGTCTCTTAATAGCAGTTTAATTTAGATTCCATGGTGTTATTTTGTAGGGTACATGATCACTGACTCCATGATCAACTGCTTCAGTGTCTGATTATAGTTCTAACACTTTAACATTTGTTATTGCTCATGCTCAAGGAAATATTTTATATCACTTTGGTGTTGTTTTTATTTTCACTGTCTCTAACATTTTCTGGAAATGGACATTTTTATCTTGTGTAGTGTAGTCTTGTACAGATCGATGAATTTCATGTGATTGTATGCTCAATTTCCTAATTAAATCATGTATAATATAATTTACATCTACTTTGATTTAACTGAACATATTGTACAAAATTGTTTCTCCCTTTTTGATCATTTAAATTATTTTAAACATTTAGTTTTTCTTGTCTTTGCCCATGCCTTTTTGATGTTCACTGTTGGTGAACAGCTTTTAAGGATTTGAGAGTTTTTGGAGTCATTTTCTATCCTTGATTTTTATGTTTCTATTGTATTTGTACTGAAATTTGAGGATGGGTAAGAATAGAAACCCACTACCATGACTTTAGGAACCTTATTGTTAGTATAGAATTACTTGTGACATAATATGGGCATTTATGTTTTGACCTTTACATACCTCTCCAACTTTCCAAAAATTATGGTCAGTCCTGTTTACCTCATTTCAAGGACAGGAGTGTTAATGTTTATGTCAGCATCTAGGGGGCCAAACATTCATCAGTCTCAGAATATAAAATGCATTCTAATAGTTTTACTATTTTTCAATATAGTAGAATAGTTGTAATATCTTCCCAAATTAGCTGTAATTCAGAATATGGGGAAGGCCAAGAAATACAACAGCTCAGTAGGGATGGTGAAGACAAAACATAGTGGCAAATCAAGGAAAATGAATAAGACTTTTGACATTTTTATATCTAGAAAGGAAGCATGGTGGAGAGAGGGTTTCAGATGTGGGGACTATGAAGTTAGGAAGTATAAGCTGTATGAATTTCAGACTCAGTTAGCATTCTTAGAGAAAGATTGCAATTTAACCTTCTTTGCAAACTGTTTGTTGACATGCCAATGACATATTATTTAAACTAAAGTACTAATTAGCTTTTCTTTTCAATTATACACATATAAACACTTCTCACACTTTTAAAAGTTGAAAGTAGAAAAAATGAGTAGGGGTGAATATAACAACTGTCATAAAAATATTAAGGTATAATATCACCTCAATGCTATTTATACTGCACAATATATTCAAAGTGTTTTCTTCCTCCTAACTTCAGGAATGGAGAATCTATCATTTTTAGTAGTTGTGAGTTCTTGAGCTCAAACCATCCTTTAATGACTCCCTTAAGTTGAGTGTGTTTATAAATTTTGGGCTATTTTCCTACTTATGGCTTTCTCTTTCCCCTTCCAATGAGTGAAAGGTCTTGAGAATCAGGTTCAAGTGCTGAAGCTGCTTCTTATTGTCTTGCCCAGAGTGTTCGCCTTGGTTTTAGGTGTGGTTTCATGGGTATGACTATCTGAAATTTTCATTTCCTCTTATTTATTATCTGTCATATACATTTGTATGTTTAAGAATGTTATATGAGTGCTTATATTAGTCACTTTATCTTACTGAATCAATAAACTTGACACCTGTAATTTATGGGAAGAGAGATTAGTTTCATATGATTTTTTTAAGAAAATTCAGAGAGCCAGTCAAATAGCTCAGCAGATTAAAGCACCCGCTTAGGCAGACTCAGTGGCTGAACCTGATCCCCAGCATGCAGTGCCAGCTCTGCCCCCATGATCCACTGTGATTCAGACTGGGTGTAAGGGTGCATGCCTGTAATCCCAGGGCTTGGGAGGCTGAACATCTGCTGAAGACTAGTAGTCCAAGCCACATAGTGTGACCCTGTAGACCCTGTCCTAAAATACAAAAAATAAGAAAATGTAATTTCAACCCATAAGCTCAGAAACAGAAATGCCATAGTGAAAGTACATGATATAGACAAAAGATGCTCATATTATGGTCGACCAGAAGTGTGGAGGTAAGGGAAGGGTAGATGCAAGACTGCCCTCCAGTCACAGTTTGAGTGACTCCCATTCAACAATACTCTAACTTTTATTTTTATTTGTTTCCATAATTCTATTGAGAAACAAATATCAAAGAGACAGTTTCAAAAGCTATTAGGAGGGCAGTTTCAAAAATTAATGCATTCCATATTGTTGTCTTAGTGGTTATTCACTGTATGAGATGCAAACATTACATCTCTTCCACAAAGACTATCAAAACAAAATTTTGAATTCACTGAATTAAGAGAAAGTATATTGATCCTAACTAGTTTGAATACGCAGGTACAAAATAGTGATTTATTTGTATGCCCTTTTTGTTTAGTTTTCTCAGAGAAGGGTATTCCAGTGTCATTTAAATATTGTAGGTGTGTGAATTCAGCAAAATATTAGAATATAGTCCAGCAGAACATAATAGTGGGTTTTCTGTAGGACTGACAATGCCAGAATTTTTTGACTTGAGCTTTCAACACTTCAGCACATTAATATGGCTTTGCTTTTCATACATCATTTTCATACTTTTCTGCTAGATAGTTAAGACCAAGATGAAGGAAGACCTATACAAAAAGAAACATAACTTTTGTATCTGATAAAGTCAATCGAATTCCTTCAGGATCTATCTTTAAATCCTGTACCGAAGTTTGCACATAGTTCTTTAGTGTCTTCTATGTGGATGGGGGCACGGCCATGACTTTACAATTTGCTCTCTGTGAAAGCCTGAGAAGAATGCTTTTCTCTATGGGACTCTCCTTAGGCACACCCTACATCATCCACTCCTTTCCTGTGGGCCTTATTGTGTGCTTGACCAGAAAATTTGTGACACAACTACATTACAGTTTCTTACAGTACAGGTTCACTTATGTCCAGAGTCTTCACTGACCTTGAAGGCGAGTGCAAAAATGTTTGGTGTCCTTTAGCCTTCCTTCTTGCTAATTTTTGTTATGCAAACTTATGTTGTTAGCCCTCCAGAAGACAGCCTTATTATAATTACTGTACAACATTAGACGTTGTGCGTAATGTCACTGTCATTCTGAATATCGAGCACCTTAGACATATCAAGGAACATTTATTCTCCATCAAGTATTGATACGTTGAAATTTAAGTCCCCCAGAATAAGAAGAAAAATTAAAGGAGCAAGAAAAAACATTTAAAAATAGGAGTAAACATTCACATATTTTTACACAGAAATTTTGAAACATAACCCTACACAGCATTGTAGCAGGACAGTGTTGTGAAATTTGTTTCTTGTCACTCTTTTTCATTTCCTACAATTTTCACAAACATTTAGTTCAGAGACAGTATGGCAATAACTGGTATGTCATCACAACTATATGTATTTAGATGACCAGAATGGCAGCCATTGCAAGCATGACTATTGCACATTGATGTCTTCAGTGCAGTTCCTATGTTCACAGGTATCAGCATATACAATTAGTCAGATAGAGAATCCTACCAATTATCTGGTACTTTCAAAAACCTGCTGAAGACTCCCAGGATCAATTCCTTATCCATTTTGTGCACATAAATGTATGGCTTTGCCCTTGTCATATTTCCTAGGTTTTGTCCTGGACCTCTATTCATTGGCCAATACTGAAGTTCTCACTTTCATTTTAATTGTGTTATAACATTCTATTTTTATTTCTTTGTCTGAGTTCTTATAATAGGGAGACTATATCACATTTACAAATGTAAGTCTGGTTTATTTCCCTTATGTTGTATCAAGCGGTATCCAGATAAATATGAAGGCTTCATCTTTATCATTCTTCATAGCTGAGTAATACTCCATTGTGTAAAAATACCACATATTTTCATCCATTCTTCAGCTGACAGGCATCTTGGTTGTTTCCAAGATTTGAGTATCACAATTGTGGTGCTGTAAACATATATATATATATATATATCACTATGATATGTTGTTTTCAGTTCCTCCAAGAAAATTCCCAGAAGGGGTATAGATGGTTTGAATGGGATTTCCAGTCCTAGATTTTAAGGAGTCACCAGTCTGATTTCCATCATGGTTGTACCAGTCTACATTCTGACCAGCAGTGTGGAAGGGTTTCTTTTTCCCCAGAGTCTCTCCAACATTTGTTGTTAGTTCACTTGTTTATGACACCCATTCTTTCTAGAGTGACATGTATCTTAGTGTGGTTTTAATTTGCATTTCATGGATTGCTATTTATGTGTAGCATTTTTTCATATATTTACTTCTTTTAATTTCATCCTCTGAGAAGTGTGTGTTTTTCTTGGGTTCCCATTTTTGGATTAAGTCTTTTAATTTAAGGATGCTAATGTTTTGTTAATTCTTCATGAATTCTAGAGAGGAGACCTTTGACTCAGTGATTGTTGTTCAAGAGTTTTTTTTTAAATTTGTGGCTTGTATTTTCACTTTGTTGATCATTTCTTTTGACATGAAAAAATTCTTAATTAGAGGATGTCCAAGATGGTAATTTTTCAAGTATGACACTTGCAATTTGAGTTTTGTTCATAAAATCGTGGCCTACCCTTATATCTTCAAGGTTTCCTCCTCCCTTTTCTTCCAGGAGATTGTTTCTGTTTGATTGTCTAGATCTTTAGTTCATTTTGACTTTAACTTAGTGCATAATGACAGACCTGGGTCAAATTTTATTTTTCAGCATGTAGATTGCCAGTATTTCCAGAACTATTTGTTAAAGAGGTTATCTTTTTTCTTGTAAGCATATTTCACCCATTTCTCAAAGATTCTTTCACTGAATGTGTTTACAGTGGTCTCTGCATCTTCTAATCTATGCCATTGGTCTTCAAGTCTGTTTTTTTTTTTTTTTTTCCTGTGCTACGTTGATTTTACCACAGTAACTTTGCAATATAATTTTAAGTCTGGAATTGTAATTCCTCCTGCCTTATTGTTGTTGCCCACGATTGACTTTGCTATTCTGGGTCTTTTATGGTTCCAAATAAAGGTTAATGACGTTTTTTCTAGCTCTGTTTCTCATGTTTTTGTAGTTTGATAGAGACTTCATTTAATCAGTACAGCAATTTTGTGCCCATCTTCGCTCTGTTGTTTCTTCCTACCCGGGAGCAGGGAATATCTCTCCATTTTCTGAAATCCTCTATGATCTCTTTATTCAGAGTATTGTAAAATTTCTTGAAAATATGTTTGACTTCTTTAGTTAGATTAATTCCAATGTGCTTCATTTATTCAGTGTTATTGTAATAGGTATCGTTTCTCTAATTTCCCTCAGTGTGTTCGTTATCTATTTAGAGGAATGCCATTAACTTTTATGCATAGACTTTGTATCCTGCTACGCTAATGAATTTTTGTATCAATTCAAGTTGCTTTTTAATTATTTTTAAGAGATCTTTTCTTGGGCCAGGGAGATGGCTTAGTTGCATAAGCGCTTTGCTGGCAAACACAACATCCTGAGTTCAATCCCCCGTTTCTCCAAAATGAGAGAGAGAGAGAGAGAGAGAGAGAGAGAGAGAGAGAGAGAGAGAGAGAGAGAGAGATCTTTGATCTTTTCTTAACTTTTGGCTAGCTGTGGATGCATCTTCAAGATCTGAAAGTCAGAGATTTTAAGTTCCTTTATCTCTTTGACTTTGCTTTATGCCGCCATCTGTTTCTTTCCAGTATCGCTCATTAAACAACTCCACAGTTTTTCTAATCTTTTCTATTTTCTAAATAAGTTTCTTCTTCAGAACCAGTCATTAATTATTTTGCCAGAGTTATACTTTTTTTTTTTTTACCTCAAAGAATATTTCTGGTGTTTTCCTCTATATGTTTCTGCATTTGTTTCTTTACTTTGGACACTATTAATTCACAGATTTTTGTTATTTCAAAGGTTATTTCTACGTTTTTTTGCATGGTGGTTAAACAGGGATTGAACTCCAGCCCTTGTGCTTTCCAGGGAAGCATTTATTCTACTCAGCCACCTCTCTGACACCTCAGAGGTTATTTCTTATCCAAGTTCATCTATACCTTTCTGTAGCTGTTTCTTTAATTCAGAAGCTATTATTTCAGACATTTTGGCTGTGTGATTTCCAATTTCTTCTGTGCTTTTGTCTTCTGCACGTGTTCTCAGTGGTCTCAGAACCTGAGATTGCATTTTGCTATTTGTCTTTGTAATTTTCTATAGCACTGTACTCTGGCCTTCTGTGTTGAGCTTTGGTGCGGTTGTAACCTTAGCACCTACTGAAACTGGGTTGCAGATCTACGAAGTTTGAGTTCAGCCTGTTGTTCTTGGCTTGTGTCTGGCTGCTGTTTTCTGCTTCTTCCTGCTGTGATCCTTGGAATTAAAACTGTTGTTCCCCACTAGCAAGATGTTCCGCTAGTGGAATAGCTGAGTGGTTCTGGTCCCTAAGGTCTCTGCAGGGACTTCAGCTGCAATGTTTCAGACCAGGCATGTGTACCTGGACTGAGCTGAGCATGAATGTTTCTAGACAGCAGGACATAAGGACTCACTCACTTGTGGGCCTTGGCTGGGTCCTGAAGAATCCAGCAGGCAAAGTAGAGCACAGAATGTCTCCTACCCATTTGCAAGGCCTGGGTTGGGGTAGAACTACAGGGAGCAAAGAGTACAGACGAAGTTCTCACTCACACACCAGAGTCTGGAGGGGTTCGAAAGTTTCTCAAGAGCACTGTTGAAGGTCTCACCCCCAGGCAGGTTTGGGTTGGGTGCAGAGGGTTCCTGGGTGTGTAAGGGAGTGCCAAACTTCTGCCGCACACTTTCTGGGCCTTGACTTGGGCTGAGATGTAGGTGTCCAGAGAGCCCTGAGGAAGCAGTCACTTGTATCCTAGGCCTATCCAGGTTCTCGAAGGGTTCAGAGGGATTCTGAAAGGAGGGCTTAAGTTCTCACTCCCAAATGGGGCAAAGGCCGTGTGTGGACGTGTCCAATGGGCTGAGGGGAATGCTGAAGCTCACTTACACAGCTGCTGGGCCTGGGCTTGAGCTGGTTCTGGAGGTGGCCAGAGAGTATGGCAGAAGTAGGCAGTCACACAATGAGCCTGGGGCTAGGCTAGCTCTGGAGCTGTTCAAACTGTTCCAGAGAGCATGGTTCAGTATATCACTGAAAGACCCAGCTTGGGTTGTGTCCTGAGGAATCAAGCAGGTGCAGTGGAGTTTGGAAGCTCTGCCACACAGTCCCTGACCTGGGCTTGGGTTGACATTTTACAAATTTAGAAGCTAATATAGAACTTTGATATTTTTAATATTTTCCAAGTGAGACCATCTTGAATTTTTATCTTTTCCATATACATATGGAATATATATATATATATATATATATATATATATATATATATATATATATATATATATATATATATTAGATACATAGATAGATATTGGCAGAGCCAGGGATTGAACACAGTCCTTTATGCTTGCCGATGAAGCGCTTATTGTACTGAGCCATCTCCCCAGTCCCCTGTATATTTTTATTAAATATAATCCAAATGAAATCTGACATATTTTTCTGATAGTCTTCCTTATAGAAGAAAGTTTATTGAAGTAAGCTCCAGAAATGCTGTGGTATTCCCAAGGTTCTTTTAAAAAGTTTTCCGTAATATTTTTGTCCCAAAATTCAATTTATTTATTCAAGTTTTCTCAACTTTAAAAATAAAACCTAAGATACTGCAGGAAGCCGAAAAGAAATGTTCACCTTCTTAAAATTATTTAAAACGTTATGGTAAAATATTTAGATGTGGATTTAACTGGAAATTGTTCTTCCATTGCCTCAAATTTCATTCAGTCTACCAAGTTGTTTATAGCTTGATTTTATGCATGTCTGGTATGCTTTTCAGTGTTACATTTTTAAAATATATTTTACAACAAATTCAGATAAATTTGAATGTATAAACTAGTATGTATTTTGGAAAATGTTCATGATTAATGGGATTTTCTTGTAAATTTTCCATTATTTTATAAACAACCAGATGATGGAATAAAATTCTCAGTCTTCGTATGAGGCCTTGTTAAAATAAGTGGAAGCAGATATGGTAAACTTTGTTTTTTCTCTTTTGTTTAGGTAGAATCCTATATTGAACTCAGGCCCTTGACCTTGCCAGGGAAACGCCTATTCCACTGATCCTTCTCCCCAGATCATGTAATTTTTTATGAATTTGAAAAGCACAAAATATACTGACCTAGTTTGAAAGAAACAAATAAATCAATTAGATAAAAATACAACTCATAGAGGTAAGTCTATCAGAATAACATTTCTATCAAAAAAACCTTAAAATTCAAGAAAACTTATAATAAAGTTTTGCCACCAACACCCCTAGAAGAGCATGCACAGCCAAGATTATTATAACATAGAGAACTAGCATCCAAAACTGATCGTTGCACACTTTCTTCAAATAAAGAACCTAAAAAAATTCATAACAAGCAAACAAGCATTACAGGAAAGATCTTCTTGGAAGTATGACTAGATACAATAATTCAAACAGAAACAAAGCCCCAATGACATAGTACAATTAAATGGAAAAATATTTAAACAAATGTAAGATAGAAAATAAGTACCATGAAATTAATAACACAGTAACAAAAATGATAAAAATGGGCACATTAAAAAAACGTGACTAAATGCTGCATGAAAGGGGCTCAATTCACCCAACCCAGAAATATAGATTGCAGAGAAAAAGAAGGAAAACAATACATCATGTAACTATGCAGGACTACAGTTGCGATTTCCACACAAATTGATCCAACCCACAAAATTCATCAGATGAATACATGGCCTCTACTTCAATCTGACAAAAATCATCAATGACAATTGAATGGCTAACATAATTCTAAATGGGGAAAACTGGAGATCTTTGAATCTCAGTTCTGTACAAGAGAAGAATGTCCTCTATCACCATTCATATAATCTATAGCTCTGGAATGATTAGCGAGAGCCATTAGAAAGAAAAAAAAGGAATAAGAACACATACGGGAATTGGCTCAGTGGAATAAATGCTTTTCTGGCAAGTGCAATGGACTGAGTTCAAACACCGGTTCTGAAAAAAAAAAACAAAAAAACAAAAACACTAAAAAAATAGAATAGGTAAAGAAGTTAAAATATCATTATTTGCAGATGGCAACATACTCTAATACAATGACACCAAAAGCTGCAAAAAAGCTTCTAACTAGAATTAAAACAGAAATTCAGCAGCATAGTAGGATTCAAAATGAATACCGAAACGTCAATAGCATTTCTCTAAACAGATAACAAAAACACTAAGAGGGAAATTAGAGAAACAATACCTTATACAATAACACCACCGAAACTGAAAGACCTTGGAATTTATCTAATTAAAGAAGTGAAACATCTGTTCAATGAACATTACAGTACTCTGAATAAAAGAGGCCATAGAGGATTTTACAAAATGCAAAGGTATTGCCTTCTCCTGGATATGAGAGCCAACTTCCTGAAGATGGCCACAATCCCCAAATTGTTATACACATTTTTTAAAATTTTTTTTTGTTTCATTTATTTTTATTTTATTAAAATACAAATGTCAATCAGACAGTATCAAGACACCTTAACCATACACATTCGATGAATTAATACATTGCAAACTGTTTTCATAATGTTTTGGTATTGTACAAGGTGCATACACGATATTATATTTACAGATATTATTTTAGCAGATATCTCTTATCAGTGAATTAAGAGTGTAGTTGCTTACTTATCTTTTTTTTTTTCC
>PVKA01040814.1:0-18494 GCA_004027165.1 Ctenomys sociabilis | reverse complement strand
AAAAAAAAAAAAAAAAAAAAAAAAAAAAAAAAAAAAAAAAAAAAAAAAAAAAAAAAGAAAAAGGATTAACTTAAGAGTTTAAATGTCTCATTTTTTTTTTATATGAGAACCAAAATATAATAATGTAATGAGCAAAATAAAAGTAAGGTAGTAGGAAACAAGAAGATAAATCGTTTTGCTTTGGAAGAAAACCAAGAGATGAAGAAAGGAGGAAAGAAGGAGAAGGGGAAGTAAAAAGAATTAAGAAATATTATACAGGGTCAGGGAAACAGCCCAGGGTCTGTGTGCCAACCATAAGGTCCTGAGTTTGATTCCAGTATCAAAAAACAGAAAAACAAAAAAAGATGTGTTATATATTTGTACCAACTCTCCATGAAAAATGTAATCATTACATACTGGAAATAGGTACTAGGGCTGCCAGATAGCTCACCAGACTAAAGCGCCTGCTTAGACAGATGCAGGGACCAGTTTGATCCCGGCATGCAGTGCTGGCCTGGGCCCCAGGGCATGCTGAGCCAGCAACTGAGAGTGGGCATGGTGGTGCACCCCTGTAATCCCAGTGCTTGGGATGCTGGAAACAGGAGGATCACTATGAGTCCAATCTATGTAGTGAAACCCTGTACTAAATACATTTTAAAAAAAAATTGAAGAGAAAACATGTACTAAAATCAAAATCAGGGTTGGGGAGATAGCTCAGTAACCTAAGTGCCTGCCTGGCAAGCACAAGGACCCCAGTTTGATCCCAATTATCGCATGCCTTGCAGTGCTGAAACTGGGTGTGGTGGCACACACCTATAAACTCACTACTGGGGAGGCTGAGACAGGAGGATCACTGTAAGTTCAAGCTGTGTCAGACCCTGTACCAAATAAATATATAAATAAATAATCAAAATCAAAGTTAAAATCATTTAGGAACGATGGGTAGACTCGTATATTGTGAAATCAAACTTTGCTGAGATTTTCAGAAATATACACCGTTGCTGGTAGATAATTCTCTACTGGTTCTTTCAAATTTCTGAACATCTCAAAAATAAAGTAGTAAGGTCTCTGATCCTGGATTCTTTGTGAATGGCTATAGAGCAGATTAATTAGAAAACAGATAAAACATTTCTCTTAGGAGCAGAGGGCAGGTTTGCCTACTGTTCAGTATAATTCAGATAAAAAGTTCCTCCAGGTCAGGCAGCTATGCTGGTACCCTATTATAGAAGAATTGTTTTTTTGGGGGGGTGGCTGGCTCAGAATGCCTTAAGGGCAGGTCTGGTATGGCGTGAGGTGCTGGGGTTCGAACAGCGGTACCCTGCGCCTGTGTATCCATAAGCAAATGCTTAGGGTCGGGGGAGATAGCTCAGTGGAATAAGCAACTGCCTGGCAAGTGCAGGGTCCTGAGTTCAATCACCAGTTGAGAGAGAGAGAGAGAGAGAGAGAGAGAGAGAGAGAGAGAGAGAGAGCAGTCCCGCCCACTTCTGTACCTATTATAAAACACTGGGGTGCAGGGGCTCTAGCTGAGTGGCACAGTGCCTGCCTGACAAGCACAAGGTCTTGAGTTCAATTTGTGGTACCTAAAAATCAAAACACTGGGGTTCCCCAGCTGGGCACATGGTACACACCTGGGGTCCCACTGCTCAGGAGACTGAGCTGGATGAGCACTTGGGCCCAGGAGCTCCCTAAACTCAAGGTTCTTCATCCCTGACACCCACTCTCTGCATAGCACCTTCCTGGGCCCTACCCTGTCACCCTATGAAAACCCCAAAACCAGGTAAATTGAGTCAAACACGAAGTTCACACTGTGAGTCTCTGACCCAGATTTTCAGGTCATCTGTGAGCATCAAAGTGGCAAGTTCACCTCCACCCCCAGCCTCAAAGGAGAGGAAAACCTCGCCCTTCACAGCTTGTGACAACCAGGGCCAGGGCTTCATACGTTATAACACTGCTGAGCACACAGCTGGCACAGCCCTGTCATCCCAGCACTCTGGGAGCCCGAGGCAGGAAGGTCACAGGTTCAAGCCCAGTCTGCGCAAGTCAGCAAGACCCTGCCTCAAAATTTGAAAAAGGGCTGGGGACATATTTTCAGTGCAAAGGTCCTGGGTTCAGACCCAGTGCAAAAAATATTTTTAAAACCCAGGCAGGAAGGCACATGCCTGTGGTTCTAGCACTAAGGAAAGAGGATCACAACTTTAAGGTTTCATGGGGGGTTTCGGGAGATGGCTCAGTAGAATAAGCGCTTGCCTGGCAAGCACAAGGACCTAAATTCGACCCTCGGTTCCGCAAAAAAGAAAAAAGAAAAAAATTCATGGGCTACTCAGGAAGATAACACTCAAAAGAAACCAAACCTAAACGGCATTAGGTGGGGCGGGGATTGGCATGGCGACAGAGCACTTGCCTCTAGCACACCCAAGGCCCAGCATTCCCCGGCACTAAAAGAGGGGGAGAAAAATCACTCTAGGAGAAAACATACACAAAACATCCAACTGATAAATAACTTTGACACACAATAAAAAAATGTATGTTCCTAAACTCAGTAATTTAAATAATTAAAATAAATAAATTAAATAATTAAAAAACATTCCCAGGGGCCAGGGAGATGGCTCAGTACTATAAGCGCTTCTCTGGCAAGCACAAGGGCCCAAGTTCAATCCCTGGTGCCACCAAAAAAAAAGAAAGAAAGAAAAAAAGAAATTCCCAGTGTTTAAAAAAACCCTGAACAGACTTCACAAATGATTTATTAATACTCAAGAAGCAAACAATAAGATATTCACCCCCATCAGACATCAGGGAATGAAGATTAAAACTACTGTGAGGTACCACCCATTAGAATGGGTAAAATGAAAGGCAAAAAATACCAGCTGCTGGCAAGGATGCAGAATAAACCGACTCCCTTACATTTCTAGTGGGAGTGTAAAACGGTACAGCCCCTTTGGAAAACAGTCTGGCAGTTTCTTATAAAGTTAAACATACACTTACCCTATGACCCAGAAATTCCACTCCTTGGAATTTACTCAAGAGAAATGAAAACACATGTCCACAAAGTGAACTCTACAAGAACATTCACAGAACCATGTACTATCTACCCACAGTCCAGAGGATAAACAAACGCGGGGCAGTCACCCAAAGGACTCCTCACTCCTATTCAGCACTAGAGGCAGGAGCCCGGCGGAACGCCCCGGTGAGCGCACGTGGGGGCCTGTCCAGTCCGGGGCGCGCACTCGCACACCGAGGCTGTCGCGATTCACTTCACCCCAAAAAGTCCACGCGTGCGTTAAGAGTCCTCATAAAAAGGAAAATATTGACCTTACTCAATTTTTTTAGCGTTTGCAATTTTTTATGAGAAAAGCATTCCTTCACAGGACTTCTTAGATTCCCTGAGGAAATGCTCTCAACGCAGACCTCAACAAACTCCCACAGACAGACTTCCATAAACAAACACTATAAAACACATAGGGAACCAGTTATCATGGCGAAGAGCGAGGAGAAACCATAAACAGTAGAAGTAAAACTTCAAAAGACATCTGACATTGGAATTGTTACGCAGAGAATGCAGAATAGGTATGCTTAATATGCTTATAAAATAAAAACAGATGTCTAAAACATAGGACTACAAAGATTTCTCAGATAGGTCATTTTAAAAAACAGTAACTGTAAGCAGACCAAGATAACCTGGACTCATGAAGAAATCTTTTTCATCCCACGTGGCGGCACATACCTGTAATCCCACCACTTAGCATGCTGAGGAAGGAAAATTTTGAAAGTTTGATAAGAGCCTAGAGAATTTAGCAAAACCCTGTCTCAAAACAAAGTAAAAGTAAAAAAGGGCTGAGCAGGACGGGCCAAATAGCTCAGCAGATTAAATAAAGCGCCTGCAACCAGGTGAAGGGTTCAATCCCGGGGCCTGCAGTGCCCGCCCCGCCGTGGCGGCATGCGCTTGTAATCCCAGTTCTTGGGAGGCTGTAAGCAGGCACATCACTATGAATCTCATCTAGTAAATGAGACTCTGAATACCCTATAGACCCTTCCCTAAAATACAAAAAAAAAAAAAAAAGGCTGAGCACACGTGTAGCTAACATTGCTTACTGCATACAATGCCCTGGGATTGATTCAATATCCAATACAGGGAAGGACTTAGAACATCAGGATTTAAGCAGGGAGGGAATTGGATTTCTTTTTGATCAAAGACATTATTAAGTACTGGAGAGATAGCTTGGTGGTTCGATCCCCAGTACCACATGCCAGGCATGAGGTGTTGGTCTGACACTGGGCATTGTGGTTATACCTGTAAACCCAGCGCTGGGGAGGCTGAAACAGGAGGATCACTACGGGTCTGAGCTGCATAGCGAGACCCTGTACCAAATAAATAAATATTTTTTTTAAAAAAGACATTATTTGGTCCTGCATGCCACACTGGCCCAGCCCCCAATGTGTGCTGAGCCAGTGACCAAGTCCAGGTGTGGTGGTGCACACCTGTAATCCCAGTGCTGGGGAGGCTGAAAATAGGAGGATTACTACAAGTCCAAGCTGTTAGGACATTATTAAACCTGGCATGGGGGCCAGGGAGATAGCTCAGTACAATAAGTGTTTGCCTAGCAAGCAATCCCCATTACTGCAAAAAACAAAAAACTGGCATGGTGGTACACTCTAGAGGCTTCCACTAGAGGATGGCTCCTTGGGTTCAAGGACAGCCTAAGCAAGACCTCATCTCCAAAAACAAACAAGACATCATTAAGAAAGTGACAAGGGGGGCTGGGAGATGGCTCAGTGGAATAAGCACTTCCCTGGCAAGCGCAAGGGCCTGAGTTCAATCCCTGGCTCCGCCGGGAAAAAAAAAAAAAAAGAAAGTGATGAGGGGGCCGGGAAGATGGCTTAGTAGAACAAGCTCTTCCCTGGAAAGCACATGGGTCTGAGTTCAATCCCTGGTTCTGCCAAGAGAGAGAAAGAGAGAAAGATAGATAGATAGACAGACAGGCAGACAGACAGGCAGATATATAGATAGATGAGGGCACGGGATATATCTCAGCAGCACAGTGCCTGCCTGGCAAGAGCAAGGTCTTGAGTTTGATTCCTGGTGAAGCAACGACAGATTGAGAAAAGGTATCAACAGTGTATCTAGATAGATAGATAGATAGATAGATAGATAGATAGATAGATAGATAGATAGATAGATAATTGTATCTACAACATACACAGTACTTCTACAAATCAATAAGAAAAAACAAACAAAAAAAAAGAGAAAGAAAATGGAAAAAGTCACAGTTCAATGTTAAAATGAGACTGGCCACAGCCGGTCGTGGTGGTGCACGCCTGTAATCCCAGCACTCGGGAGGCTGAGGAAGGAGGATCCTTGACAGTTTGAGATCAGCATGTGCTACAAAGTGAGCTGAAAGCCAGCCTGAACTGCATAGTAAGACCCTCTCTCAAAAAGACATTACCACCACCCAAAAGAAAGGGAGCCACAGCCAGGCATGGTGGTGCACACATATCTGCAATCTCAATGTTTGGGGGGTTAAGGGAGAAGGATTGCCGTGAATTCAAGACCAGCTTGCACTACATAGTAAATACAAGGCCAGCCTGAACTACACAATGAGACCCTGTCTCAAAAACATAAATAACAAAATAAAATGAGTACCAGGTACACTGATGCATACCTATAATCCCAGAACTCTCGAAGATTGAGGCAGGAGGTCTTCAAGCTTGAGCCTAGTCTGGCACCTTAGTGAAACCCTGCCTGAAAAAATAAAACACGCAGCCAGGTGTGGTGGAGGGCACCTATAATCCCAGCACCCAGGAGGCTGCGGCAGGGGAACTGCCATGAGTTCGAAGCCAGCCTGTGCTACAGTCAATTTAGATTAGTCTGAAGTATGTAGTGAAATCCTGTCTCAAGCAGGCTAGAGATAAAGCTCAGGGCCAGTGCCCTGGGTTCAATGCCTGCTGTAACAAGAGGGAGATGGTGTCAGCAAGCACTTTGTAAACAAACATATTCAAATAGCCAACAAACATAAAAGGTGCAAGACTCATTACTGCTCAGTCAGGGAAATTTAAAGTCACATTAAGGGGCTGGTGAGACAGCTCAGCGAACCAAAGCACCAGTGTAGGCAAGCGTAGGGGCTGTGGTTCCATCCCCTGCACCAAGTGCCACTCCAGCCCCACCCCTGCCCCCAGGGTGGGCTGAGCCAGCCACAAAAAAATAAAAAAAAATTTAAGTCACATTAAGACACTATCCCTCCTTCACCAGAACAGCTACAAGATGGACAAATGCTTATCAATAGCAGGAATCAGGAAAACTGGAACTCTTTAATATATTGCCAATGGGGGCTGCCAAATAGCTCAGCAGATTAAAACGCCTGCAAGGAGGCCCAACGGCCAGGAGTTCAGATCCCAGACATGTGGTGCCAGCCCCGTCCCCAGGGCACGCTGAGATGGCAATTGAGACTGGGCCTGGTGGTGCGTGCCTGTAATCCCAGGTCCTGGGAAGCTGTAAACAGGCGGATCACTATGAGTCCGATCTAGTAGTGAGACCATGAACACCCTGTAGACCCTTCCCTAAAATAAAAAAATAGATAGATAGCCAGCCAATGGTATTATAAACTGGTTCCTCCATTCCAGTAAGTTGTTCATATTATATATTATTAAAGCTGTATAAGCTGGGCGTGGTGGCGCATGCCTGTAATCCCAGCACTGGGGAGGCTGAGGCAGGAGGATTGTTGTGAGTTCGAGACCAGCCTGAGCTACAAAGTGAGCTCGAGGCCAGCCTGAACTGCATAGTGAGACCCTGTCTCAAAAAAGACAAAAAAAAAAAAAAAAAAAAAAGCTGTATAAACGTTACTCTAGGACTTAGCAACTCCACTATTAGAGCTAAGAAAAACACCCATCAGCAGACATGTATAATAGCGCTTTTATTCACAGCAGCCAAATGGTGAAAGCACTTACTCTGTTAACAGAGTATAGTTCCATGGTCCCCAGCACAACACAAAAAGAAAAGAAAAACAAGAGTCCATGAACACTCAACTGGGAAGTGAAGATAACCTTCTGAGGCAATGGAAATGTTTTACACCTCCTGACATGGGTGGTGACATGGGGGCCACGTGAGAATGCATCAGGGCGAAATATGCCCAACTCTGTATACATTACACCTTACATAATTTAAATTTATTTATTTATTTATCTATTTATTAATTTGTCTTTTTTGAGACAGGGTCTCACTATGCAGTTCAGGCTGGCCTTAAACTCACTTTGTAGCTCAGGCTGGTCTCGAACTCACAACAATCCTCCTGCCTCAGCCTCCCGAGTGCTGGGATTACGGCTTTTGTTTGTTTTTTTTGACAGGTCTCACTGTACAGTTCAGGCTGTCTCTGAACTCTATGAGGCTGGCCTTGAACTTGTGGCAATCCTCCTGTCTCAGCATCCTGAGTGCTGGGACTTATACAAGCACATACCACCATGCCAAAAAAAAGTATAATTCAAATCTTTTTTTTTTTTTTTTTGTACCAGGATCAAACTCAAACTCAGAACCTTGCACTTGCCAGGCAGGCACTGTGCCTCTGGGACATCTCCCTGGCTCTGTAAATTCAATCTTGATAATAAAACCAACAGACTATCAAAAATGTTGAGGGGGACTTGAAAAAAAAAAGAACCAAAACCAAACAGAAGACCAGATTCAGGAATCTTAACAAATCCCAAGCAGCAATAAAGACAATTAAGGAAATCCTCACCTATATGTATCACAATTAAACTATAAAGGAACATTGAGTGTTCTGTACTTTGTTTTCTATTTAATAAGTGAAAATGGGGCCAAGGATACAGCTCAGTGGCATAAGCAAATGCATGGCACCAAGTTTGATCTCCCGTACCAAAAAAAAGTGAGAATATTCTGGAAGGCCCTGGAAAAATATATATGTGGCAGTATATGGCTTGTTTTGCCACATTCTTCATGGTATAATTGAATGGTTTTTTATTTTTTATTTTATTTTTTTATTTTAGAGAAGGGTCGACAGGGTGTTCAGGGTCTACTAGATCAGGCTCATAGTGATCCTCCTGTCTACAGCCCCCCAAGAGCTGGGATTACAGGCACGTGCCTCCACGCTCAGTCTCAGGAATTTTTAAATTCTAATGTAGCTTTTTCTTTTTTATGCTGCTGAGCTATCTCCCTGGCTGTAGCTAAATTTATTAATCTCTGGTTTTACATTAAAGTATGATTGAAAATGAAACACCTACCAGATGATTAGTAGTGTTTTTTCCTAAAAGTGTTAAACTTTTAAACCTTTAACGCACCCAGATTCAATTTCATTTTTAGGATAACCAATTCTTCCAGAACCAACTGCAGTGCCGCCTTATCTCTCAAGTTCCACGTGGCCACGTGTCTGCTCCTGCACTCTCTGTTCTATTACACTTGTCTGTCTGTCTTTAGGTACCAGGCCACATGAAAGGAATAAAAGTAATGCGACAATATGAACTGGCACCTGGTAGTTGGTGGCTCCCAAACCTGTTCTGTTTAAAAGATTGCGATTCTTAGCCCCTTGCTCATCCATTTAAAGTCTGTCATTGTCATGAAAATCAGTTTAACTGGAATTCTAAGGGATTCAATGGTCAACTCTGGAAAAACTAACACCTCTGCAGCATGGAACACAGTGCCCATGGTCACGGTACACTGATCTTCGGTCAAATGCAGTGACTACAACCTTTACAATGATGCTGGGCAGAAGAAAGGATCGCAAGAGTCTTCGTGTTCTCCCTACTTACAGGTACATTTTCTACTCTGAGGGACTGAGGCAGGAAGATTGTGAGTTCACATCCCAGCCTGGGCAACTCAGCAAGACCCTCTCTCAAAATTTAAGTACATTCACAAAGCCAGACACCTGGGTTTGGTGGCACACACCTGCAATCTCAGCACTCGGGAGGCCAAGGCAGGACTGCCTGGACTTCAAAACCAGCCTGAGCTATATAGTTGCTTCGAGGCCAACCTGCAAGACCCAGTCTCAAAAAAGCAAGCAAATGAACAAAATGCAACTGGGGATGTGGCTCAGCATGAAGGTCCTGGGTTCAATTCCAGTACTAAAAAGAAGGCATATATCTTTTGTTACTAAGTATGATGTTCACATATACCCTTAGTAATCAATCTTAATTACTCTTCATTACATTTTATTTCTAGTTTGCTATTAGTTCTCTGATAAATGTAGGCACACACCTGCAATCCCATCAGCTGGGAAGCTGATGCAGGAAGATCAGTGAGTTTGAGGTCAACCTATGCCAGATAGTGAGTTCAAGGCCAGCAAATCCAAAATTGTGTGTGTGTGTGTGATTTTTTTACTGGTCTGTCTCTGTCTCTCTGTCTGTCTGTCTGTCTGTCTTTTTAAGTTTTGAGACAATGTCTTGCTATGCAGTTCAGGCTGGCCTTGAGCTCACTCTGTAGCCCAGGCTGGACTCAAACTCACAATGATTCTCCTGCCTCAGCCTCCCCAGTGCTGGGATTACAGGCATGAGCCAACATGAAGAGCTAATTTACTGGCTTTTTCTGTACCTACTGAGATGACTATATTTTCTCCCTTTAATCTGTTTATGAGGCACATTACATTAATTTTACTTTATTTATTTAATTTAATAATTTTTTTGGTCTTTCTGAGACAGTACCTTACTATGCAGTTCAGGCTGGCCTTGAGCTCACTTTGTAGCCCAGGATGGCCTTGAACTCACAACTACCCTCCTGCCTCAGTCTCCAGAGTGCTAGGATTATAGGCATGCGCCACTATGCCCAGCAATTATATTAATGAGTTTTCAAATAAGACCTGGGGCTCTGATCTCTAGTTCAGTCCTATTTTCAGAGAAACACAGACAGTATTTACACACAGTTTGGTCAAGCTATTTTATTATCTTAATTATACATTGCTAAATTTAGTTCCAGAGATAAGTATCAGAGAAAACTCTCAGAAGAGGCAACCCTGCAGTATAAAAGGGCTCTGTGAGAGCCCACCCTGACAAGTGGCAAAGGCCTACACCAGACACAGAATGCTCTAAGCACGGCTGCTGTGCCCTGAGAATTCAGGGACACTGTGCATGTCCTGTTTCAGGACACACCACCCCCAGGGGCTGTGCCAAAGGTTTGTTCTACATAATAGCCTTCTCCAGAGTTCCCAAAAGGAAAAAAAGCAGATCTCTCTCTCTCTCTCCTCTCTCTCTCTCCTCTCTCTCTCTCCCCCCCAACTTGAGTTCATCCTGGCAACACTGTTAGAAACCAACTCAGAGAATGAATCTGAATGGCATCAGAATTTTTCAGCACCCTCTACACTAGAAGAAAGAAACTGTAACTGCAAACCCTTTTACATGAGGTCTGGAAGGCTGGCTTTGGGATGCAGGGCTCTTCTGGGTTCCATCTCAAGTACCACCAAAACAATAACAAACAATCAAAAAATAGAAACAAAAGTTGAACAAAGACCCTTTAGAACTACCAGAAAACTTACCTCCCACGTCCCCTTCCTTAGATAGCTACAGGAAAGCAGGAAGTCGGGGCTGGAGACACTGTGGCTTCCTCACGTCCCGCCCTCCCTTAGATCTGCAGTCTCCAGCCTTCCTCACTTATGCTTCAGGAAACCTGAGCTCGCTCCCACCCCAAACTGCCCAGAGCTCTTCCGCCTTTACCACTGTTCAGACTCAGACAGATCAGCCGTGGAACACTCCCACCCACAGGACTGGTTCAGGATGTTATGGCCAGTGAAACCTTAAGACATTTTTTTTTTGGGGGGGGGGTCTTTTTGAGACAGGGTTTCATTATGCAGTTCACGCTGACTTTGAACTCACTTTGCAGCCCAGGCTGACCTCAAACTGTCAACAATCTTCCTGCCTCAGCCTCCCAAACCCTGAGATTACAGGCCTATGCCACACCTGCCATAAGATACACTTGCTAAAAAATAATTTTTGTGTCTACTCCAAGGAAGTAACCAGAATGATCCCTAATACTGCCAAAAAAGGAGAGAGACACTTGCTTCCCTTCAGACCAGTGTAATAAAATTAATTTTTTTTTTTTTTTTTTGGTAGTACTGGGGATCAAACTCAGGGCCACTGCACTTGCCAAGCAGGTGCTTATGCCACTGAACTGTATCCCCAGCCCCTAAAATGGAAGTCTTAAACTATTGTCTAGATGTCTCACCAAGGATAAGCTCAACTCCACTGGCAACACAGCTGAAAGAATCATAAATTGCCCACACTGCTAGAGCAGCCTCAGCCCGAGCCAGTCCATTTCCCAGTTTACCAGGCCAACACACAGACTCAGAGTTGAAGCTTCCTCAGGGTCATCTTCAGGAAACAGTGGATTCAGTACAGAAAGTAGGCCCCAGAAGGTAAACTGAGTGTTCCACACAGGCCTGGAGGTCAAGGCATAAAGTGGTGAGGGCCTCCAGTGGGAATTCAGTACAGAGCCCGAATGGAACATTTGAGGTGTAAAAAATGAACAGCTAAACACATGCCTCCAACACAGGTGGATCACAAGTTCAAAGACAGTCCAGGCAGCTGAGCAAGACCCTGTCTGAAAATTTACAAAATAATTTATGGTTTGTGTCTAGTTGTTCCTCAAAACCTCATGCAAAACCCCGCCACATGGGGCAGGGACTTCTAGATTAGAATTTAATTTCTAGTTAGAATTTAAACTTTTAGTTTAAGATTAACTCATGAGCCATTGGGATTATGGGTGAGCTAAGGCTGGGATTATGGGTCTGAGTACTGCTGGGATTAGGCATATACTTCCCCCAGCCTGGGGCCGAGAGCCTGAAGAGAGCCTGAATGTAACCTTAGAGACAGAGACAGGCTTCCTCTGTTGCCATGGTTGCTGCTGCTCCCCCCCCCCCCCATCTGCTCTTGCTCTTTGCTGCCGCCATGCACTGCCGCCCTCTGCCCTGTGCCCCTCTGCCTCGGAGCCAGCCGAGTACGGACTGAAACCTCCAGTAACTGTGAGCTAAATAAACCCTTCTTCCTTCATTTTGGGTGTCGGGTATTTAGCCCAGCAACAAGAGACAGAATTAAAAGGGCTAAGATGTAGCTCAGTGGTAGACTGCCCTTGGGTTCGATGCCAATATAACCAAAATTATTTTATAAAAAAACAAAATAGGGGCCTGGAAGATGGCTCAGTAGAATAAGCGCTTCCCTGGCAAGTGCAAGGGCCTGAGTTCAATCCCCGCTTTCAAAAAAAATTGTTTAAAAGCTATTTCTTGGACTTCAGAGTATACCTGACTGGCAGAGCATTTCTTAGAACGTATGAACTCCTGCATTCAATCTCAGTGCTTCAAAAAAAAAAAAAAGGAAAGGAAAAGAAAACAAAAAGTAACCAAAACATTGTATTAGAACTACATGGGTGAGCTAGGCATGGTGGCACGTGCTTGTAATCCCAGCACTCGGAGGCTGAGGCAGGAGGACTGCCATGAGTTAGAGGCCATCTTTAGCGACACCAGAGCTCAATACCTGGACCACATAGCAAGACAAGACCCTGTTTCAAAAATTTTTTTCCAATTAATTAATTAATAAAACTTATTTGACTTAACACTGTACACATACTATTCTATAATAACATATTTAAATGTTAAACGCAAAGAAAGATGTCTGCTTGGGGCAAAATCTACAAGAACAGTGGGAAAATCAGAAGTGCAGATTTATTGTTACATTTTTCTTTTTATAATATTTATATTTATACCCTGTGTAAACACAGACAAAAATAAACTGCAGGAAAAATACAACATTAGCCCTAGGTCCATCAGGATAGGCAGAAGACCCCTCACTGCTCCACCACCCCCACCCCTTCACCCCCAGCCCCAGGGCAGACCTGGTGCCCAGCAGGTGGCAGAGACTGGAGCTGAGGACTGGCCTTTCCTACAGCCCCCAAGGGATCCTGACCTCCACCCTCCACCCCCACCCCTGCGAATCTCCCCAGAGGCCTGGGGCTCTCAAACAGGCCAGGCCAAGAGGGCCAGGGGTCAGAATGCATCTACAAGGGAAGGCCGTGGCCAGCCTGGGCCAGCACCACGGGGTGATCCATCCGCCCGGGGAGAGCAGAAAGGGGTGCAGGGGCGAGGTTACCTACCACAGGAGTCGCAGATGAAGCAGTCGGTATGGTACAGGCTCCCCATGGCCTGGCACGCCTGCCTTGCTCCATAGATGCCAAGCCCACACTTGATGCAAATGCCTAGGGGAGGAGAGGTGGAGAGAGCAGTGCTTGGCACCAAGGGCCGCGCGGCCAGACGGGCAGGCATGCAGCTCCGGTCCTGATGCTGCCGCACCTGACCGCGTCAGGTTAACTTCCCTAGGCAGCATAACAGGTCTCTAATGACTAATGAGGAGACTATGAGGGAATCCACTACTTGGGACCTGTTCCTGTAGCCTGAGGACTCAAAGAGCTGAGCAAGGTGTCCAAAGTCATTCACCACAAGAACACCTGGAAACGGGGTGCTTGCTAAGCCCCTCCTCTCATACCCTGGGAGAAGCCTTTGCCTGTGAAATCCTACTCTGCAAAATAAACATGGATTTTTTTTTTTTTTTACCCAGACACAAAGAAGTAAGACCACACAGGCACACTAGGGGCAGTCACGGACCCTCCCGATCACAGACCCTCCTCTCTTCTGTCCCCCGAGACACCTACCATCTCTCCAGACAATGCCTGCACTGATGGCCCCCAGCTCATGCCCCAGTATACAGCTGGAGAAATCCTGCAGCACACAAGTCCTACCCCAAGGAGCCTGGGTTCCAGGGGAGGAGACCACACCACCGGTCCAATAATATCAGGCGGAAACAAGTGTTATGGAGAAAAATTAAACTGGCTAAGACTATGTTTAGGGGCTGGAGTATAACACTGCCCTGATGCTGTGCATCCGCTCCCTTCCCAGCACTCCCAGGGGCAGAGGCTTTGCCCAGCATAAACGAGACCCTGCGTTCCCTCCTAAGTGCCACTCTCTCTCTCTCTCTCTCTCTCTCTCTCTCTCTCTCTCTCTCTCTCTCTCTCTCTCTCTCTCTCTTAGTGTTTGATCTGCAAGCAGACTGGGCAGGGCAGGCCCTGAGAGCACCATGGTATTTCAGCAAAAGCGCTATCTGGGACAGACCTGGGGACCACTTTTGCCAAGGGGTGTAGGACAGGGCCAGAGGGCAACAAGATAAGGGTGACCTATAATTCCAGGATGAAGCCTGCTTCAGCCTTGAGGCTTCTGGTGAGGACCCCCAGAGACCCAGCAGAGGCAGCCAGCAACCCTGACACACAAGGGGATAGGGCATTCCCTGCCCCACAGAGCAGGAGGAGGGCTTGAGCCATGGTCCTCTGCTGGTTGCTCCAGGGCATGCTCCCCTCCACACACACCTTGTTTTCTTCAGAAGAGAATCACATAGCCAGATGTAGTGGCGCATGCCTGTAATCCCAGCACTCAGGAGGCTGAGGCAGGAGGATTGTTGTGAGACCAGCCTGAGCTACAAAGTGAGCTTAAGGCCAGCCTGAACTGCATAGTGAGACTGTCTCAAAAAGACAAAGAAGAGAATCACCCTTATCTGAAATACATTTCAGACCAGAAGTGTTTCTTTTTTTTCCTGTTTTTTTGTGGCTGGCTCAGCCTGCCCTGGGGGCGGGGCTGACAAGGCTTGTGATGCCAGGATCAAACCACAGTACCTTGTGCTTGCCTAAGCTTGTCTAAGCAGGCACTTGAGATGGCTGGGCTAACTTGCCACCCTAGAAGTGTTTCTGATTTTGCTATTCTGCAGACTTTAAATGCTTCAAACCATAACCTAGGTGTGGTGGCACACACCTATAATCCCAGCACTGAGGAGGCTGAGCAGGTTGTTAAGAGTTCAAGACCAGTCTGGACTATAAAGTGAGCTCAAGACCAGCCTGAGCTACATATGAGACCTTGTCTCAAAAGGACAAAAAAAAACCCTCCAAAATTTGAAGGAATTTTTGTTTGTTTGGTTGGTTTTTGAGACCTGCTGAGTCCTGGGATGACAGACTTGGCTAATTTTAAACTTCTTGGTGCCCAAAAGTTTAGGACTTCAATGCATTGCAGGTTTCCAGATTAGGGACACTCAACGTCTGTGGCACCAACCATTAAGCCTCTGTTGCTCTCAGAACCCCTCCCTTCTCCATCAGACCTCCCCCCACCTTCCCAGTGAAGAGGGCGGCCTGGTGCACATCGTCACCATTTTCAGCCCACATGCAGCCGTTCCCTCCCTGATCAGTCTCCCTGGCATGTGGACCACCCCTCCTCTGGCTCCGTGGACCACCCCTGCCCTGATGCTGTGCATCCGCTCCCTTCCCAGGGAGCATTCCCAGGGCCGCCTCTGTCCCCCACCCCTACTCTCACCCAGAGGCAATACCATAGATCCTAATTTTTCAAGAAAGGCTAGAAATCTGCAACTGTATAAAACATTGTTCCATTCTGAAATTAATTGCTAATTTAAATCTTTAAAGGGGACAGGGAGATGGCTCAGTAGAATAAGCTCTTGCCTGGCAAAAGCAAAGGCCTGAGTTCAATCCCCAGTTCTGAAGGAAAAAAAATAAAACTTTAAAAATGCAACAGCCCAGCAAACTCTACCTGCAGGCTTTTGCATGCGGCCATGGCTTTGCCCCATCGGCCTGGGTCTCCCATCCGCCCCACCACTCAACCTGCCCAGGGCTCCAGGTGCTCTGTTCCAGCCCATACTCCCGAGGGCTGAGCCACTTTCCTGAGGACCCCAAACATTCTGTCCAGGGTTCCAGATGCCCCCAGATGGCTCCAAGCTTGGTTTCTTCCTCAGAACATGGCACTTCCAGGTGCCCCCTTCCTCATCTCCAGCTCAGAACCAATGTTCCACTTTTTTTTGTTTCTTTTTTCTGAACTGGGGTCTTCCTGTTGTACAGCCTGATGTACACTTCCTGGACACAAGCAATCCTCCTGCCTCAGCCTCCTGAGTAGCTAGGATAACAGCTATCCACCATCACGCCTAGTTTGTTCCCTGTTCCCTAGTTTTGACTTCAGTCCTGTCCCTCACTCACACCAGCCTGACTCAGACAGTGGTTTACAAGACTCACCCATCAAACTGCATACAAACTCCAAACTCCTCTCTTCAAGAGAAAAAGAATCATTCATGTTGTTCACCTGTAATCCCAGCACTCAGGAGGCAAAGGCAGGAAGAGTACCATATGTTTGAGGCCAGCCTAGGCTACATGGTGAGTTCAAGCACCACGTGAAAATGCAGTAAGACCATATCTCAAAAACAAAACAAAAAATAAAAATAAAACCAGGCATGGTGGTGCACTATGTAACCCTGGCCCCTTGCAAAGGTGAAAAAGGAGATCTGCTTGAGTCTAGGCTGGGAAACATAACGATTAGGATTCTTTATTTGGAGGGGCTGGCTCAAGGGCAGGTCTGGTGCTGCATGTGGAACTGGGGATCAAACCACAGTCATGACTGGGTTTGCCCAAGCAGAGGCTTTAAACAAATGAGCCAGCCGGGGAGATGGCTCAGTGGAATAATCACTTCCCTGGCAAGTGCAAGGGCCTAAGTTCAAGCCCCCCCTCCCAAAAAAGAGCCAATTTGCAAGCCCCCGGAAACAATGATTTAGCAAGTTCCTGTACATAAATAAATAGGGCTGAGGATATAGCTCAGTGGAAAGGCCCTCTGTTCAATCCCAGGCACTGGGGAGCGCTGGGGCTGGAGGGGGGGACGGGACTGGGGGGACTAAGTGAAAGAGACCCTTCTCACCCACCAGCTTTGAGGCTCTGCCCTCATCATGTCTCCAAATAAAGCCCTGGAATAAACAGTGAAAAGTGAAAAATGGCCAGAGAGATGGCTCAGTAGAACTTGCCTGGCAAGCACAAGGGCCTGAGTTCAATCCTCAGTCCCACAAAAAAAAAAAGTGAAAAATATAAAAACTCAGCTACCCCCAGAAAGCAAGAGGGAAAAGTAGACAAGAGTGGAGGCCTCTACCTTGCACTAGTTTTTGGGTTTTGTGTTATTTTCCTCTCAAGGTGTGCTTACATCCTTTAAAAGAATAAATAAATACACTAAAGAACTGGGTGTGGTGCTGCATGCCTGTAATCCCAGCCATCAAGCACTCAGGAAACTGAGGTGAAAGGATTTCCTCGAGCTGGAGGCCAATGTGGGCTACACAGTGAGTTCAAGGCCAGCCTGCATTGCGGAGGAAGACCCCATCTCAGACAAAAAGAAATACACTAAAGACAGAACCAGGAGCAGGAGGTACCTCAGAAGTTAAGGGAGGAGAATGCTTCAAGGAGAACAGGCTTCATAGGTGCTGTCAGACACAGGAGCAAGAGGCAGACATTCAGGGCAGAGAAAATGATGGGGAGGGCTGAGGCTGGGCTGGGGTGTCACCACCATCCCATATGACAGCTGGGCCAGTCACTCAGGAAGACAAAAGAGATCGCTGAGGTGGGCTGGAGGTGAATTAGCAGAGATGGCTTCGGCAAGACAGGGATGGGACGGAGATGAAAGGGCTAAGCAGACTGCGACCATGGAGGCCTACGGGTTTTGTTTACGTCCTTTTTTGTTTTTAATGTAAGATCCTTGTACAACTAGAAAAGACAGCACACACTGAAATCCTAGCTACTAGGAAGAATGAGGCAGGGGGACTGGAAAGCCTGACCCTGTCTCAAAAATAAAATAAAAAGGGCTGGGGCTGTACCTCACTGGTAGTGTGCTTGCCTAGCTTCCACAAGGCCCTGGTTTTGATCACCAGCACAGGAAGGAAAGGAGGGATGAGGGAGGGAGGACAAGAGAAAGGGAGGGAGGCAGGGAAAGAGGGAGAGAGGAAAGGAGAGGGAGGGAGGGAAGACAGGCAAACAGGACCCTTGTACAAGTTTATAGCCAAGAAAGATGGCTATTGGGGGTCAAGGAGATAGCGCAGTAGAATAAGCACTTGCCTGGCAAGCTCAAAGTCCTGAGTTCAATCCCCAGTACCGCAAAAGAAAAAGAAAAATGGCTATTGAAAAGAAAGAAACTGAAGATGGAAACGGTGAAGGATAGAGAGGGTGGTCCTTAACTTTCTAGATGGCAGGAATATCAGCTGCTGGGGGCTGAAGGGACATTGAGGGTCAGGAGTAAGAAGCTGGTGGAAACACTGCAATGGTGACCTTGCTATTCTGAGCAAGTGGAAAGCGGGGACAAGCATCAGAGGAGAGCTGAAGGATGCTGAGAACAGACTGGGCTGGGCGTGGTGGCACAGGCCTGTCATCCCAACACCCACTGAAGAGGACTGCAAGTTCCAGCCTAGTATGACCAACTCTTTGAGACCCTGCCTCCAAAAAGGCTGGGGAGATAGCTCAATGGCATAAGCATCTGCCTAGCCAGCACAAGGTCCCAAGTTTGATCCCTGGTACCATACACATACAAAAAAAGGAAAAGTAAATAAAAAGAAGAGCTAGAGATGTGGCTCGGGTGTGGTCTCAGACCAAGTCTCCCCGGTCTCCAAGACAGACTAGCCCCTTAGCCCATACTGACAAAATGAAAAAGGAGAGGGGAAAAGAAAGGAAGGGAGGGGAGGGGAGGGGAGGGGAA
>PVKA01040813.1:0-18495 GCA_004027165.1 Ctenomys sociabilis | reverse complement strand
AAAGTATAAAAATGAAGTATACATCGTGAGCCCATAATATTAAGCTGAGCTGTAAATGGATATGGTCGACAATTTCTTTGAATAACTCACTATGGTTGCAGAATGCTGGACTGTGTTGGATTGTGGTGTTGAGTTCAAGCACCTAAGTTAGTTGAATGTCAATGGAGTGCCCACTTTTGACAGGTGTAGACAAAGGAAGTGTTGTAGAAAGAAAAAATCATGATGTGTGTGTATAGACAGTACAGTTGGGATAGATAATGCTGTGCTTCTACATAATTCTATGAGAGGCAAGATCTTCACTAATGGTGGTTGGACAGGATATTATGTCAGCTTTTAGTGCTATGGTCATCCACTAGGTAAATAATTATTGAATTTTTGATATAATTCAGCTATAAAAAAGATAAGTAAGCAACTACACTCTTAATTCACTGATGAGATATCTGCTGAAATAATATCTGTAAATATAATACCATGTATGCACCTTGTACAGTACCAAAACGTTATGAAAACAGTTTGCAATGTATTAATTGATCGACTCTGTATGGTTAAGGTGTCTTGAAACTGTCTGATTGACATTTGTATTTTAATAAAATAAAAATAAATGGAAAAAAAAAGTGTCTCAGTGGACTTTTTGGGGTCTTCTATGTAGAGTATCATGTCATCTACAAATAACGATAATTCCACTTCTTTCTTTCCAATCATTATCCACTTTATTTCTTTCTCTTGCTTAATTGCTTTGGATAATGTTTCCACAACTATATTGACAAGGAATAGTGACAGTGGGCACCTAATCTTGTTTCTGTTTTTAAAGTGAAAGCTTTCAAGATTTGTCCATTCAGGATGACATTGGCTATTGGTTTGTCATAGAAGGCCTTTATCAGGCTGATGTACAGACCATCCACTTCAACTTTCTGTAGTGTTTTTATCATGGAAGAGTTTGGGACTTTGTCAAAAGTTTTTGCTGAATCTATTGAGATGATCATGTGATTTTTTACTTTGGCTCTGTTGATGTGGTGTATTACATTTATGGTTTTTGTGCTGAGACAGTGATTGAGACTAGGTATGATTGTGTGTGCCTATAATCCCAGAGCTTGAGAGGCTGAAAACAGAAGGATCACTATGAGTCCAAGCTATCTAGTGAGACCCTGTACACCCTGTAGGCTCTGCCCTGAATTCATAAAAAAGTAGTGCATTTATAGTATTGCAAACATGAAACCATTCCTGCATTCTTAGGATGAATTCCAGTTGGTTATGATGTATAATCTTCTTGATGATTTGCTGCATTCTGTTTTCTAGTATTTTATTGAGGATGTTCATTAGGGAGATTGGCCTGTGGTTTTCTTTTTGGTTGTGTCCTTCTCTGCTATGAGCTCAGGTATTCCCCTCCTAAATATAAAAAAAAACCCTTAAAATCATCATATCCCAGTGATATATGCAGCCATATTTACAGAAGTACAGTTTTTTATAGCTAAATATTGGAAGCAAACCAAATTCCCATCAACTTAGGAATGGTTAAAAAAGATATGGTATTATTACACAATGAAGTATTGTTCAACCTTTAAAAAAGAGATATATTTGAGGCTTTTGCAAATAAACGGATGCAACTTGCTATGGTTTGTGTATAGCAAAGTCTAACGCAGCCATTGGGGTGTAGTTCTAGTTTGTGATTAATTCAGGATCCAAAGCTGGAATTATAGTTCGAGTACTACTGGGATTAGGGGTGTCAGTGCTACACCCAGCCTGGGGCAGGTAGCCTGGAGCAATATAAGGATGAGAGAGGCTTGTTTTCTATAGCCGATGTTGCTGCCACCCCTCCCATTTTCTCTGCTGTTTTCTGCCACCACGAACTGCTGCCCCCTGACACATGCCACTCTGCTTTGGAGCCAGCTAAGTAATGACTAAAACCTCCACTAACTGTAAGCTAAATAAAGCTTTCCTCCCTTAATTTTGGGTTAGAGGTATTTTGTCCCAGCAATGAGATAAAAGTAACTGAGACAAAACTTGTTACCAGAGAAGTGAGGTCATTGCTGTGAGTAAATCTGACCATGTAGATTTCAAATCTTTGGGAATGGCTTATAGGAAGAGATAGGAAGGGTTCATAGATGTTGCCCACAAGAGATGCGCTGAAATAGCTACAGCTGTTCTGTAGGGAAGATTCTGATGAGAGCTCAGAAGACCAGAATGCTGATAGAAATCTTCCCTGTAAAGATCAGGCTAGGAGGGTTTCTTCTGGGAAGAAGGGCTGTGCTGGTTGTTGGACTCCAGATTATGTGTGTTTCAGCTTGGCAGAAAATTTGTGAGCATTTTGCTCATGTCCAGAGATTTTGCTTGAGACCGAGGTTAAACTTAGAACACTGCTTAATCTGGCAAAAGAGGATTCAAGGCAATTGAATATTAAGAATTATATGGCTATTGTCGGGGACACTTAGTCAGATATATGTTAAGATTTAAGAGCAAAGAGCCAAGAAGGATAATTTAAAATGTTGTGAGTTTGGCCAGAAAGGAAGCATCAATAAAGCTGTGGTTTGAAAAGAGAGATTCTCCATTGCCCAGAATGAACAAGAAAATGGAAGAGATCCTGAGGGCACCACAGGAGGCATACATAGCTCTGCCCTTTGTAGCCTCAGATTACAAGGATAAGGGACTTTACCTTGGAGAAAAAGCTGTGGAGTGCCATGTTGCAGAATGTCAGCAGGTGTCACACTACATTCCAGAATGGCACCACCATAGAGAATTTGTTCCTCAGAATCAAGTTCAGGTGCTTGCTTTGGCAGCACATATACTAAAATTGGAATGATACAGAGAAGATTAGCATGGCCCCTGTGTAAGGATGACATGCAAATTGTGAAGCGTTCCATATTTTTTTTCTCTACATAAACCATGAAGGCAAGGAGAGCATGGAACAGAGTTCTTCAAGTCCTGTATGAAAACAAATTCCAGCCCTGATATTATACTCTGAAAAACTCTCTTTCAAATTTGATGGAGAAGGGAAATACTTCCATGACAAAGAACAACTAAAGAAGCCATTCATTCACAGGCTGCTGAAAGATGTTCTAGAGAGAGACCACAGAGACCAGAACTCCATGAATGAGAATGAAAGGAATCCACTAAACAGGACAGATAATTAAACACAGGATAAAAAGGAGTAAACAACAGCAGATAAATATCATGATAAACATAAGTCAACACATTTCAATTATGATCATCAATGTAAATGGACTCAATTCACCAATTAAGAGAAATAGACTGGCACAGTGGATTATGAAACAAAATCCAACAATATGCTATGTACAAGAAACATACTTAACTCAAAAGGACATTCATAAGAAAAAGTCAAAGGATGGAAAACAATACTACATTCCCTAGCACCTCAGAAAAAAGCAGCAGTAGCAATTCTGTTCTCAGACAGTCTCAACTTCAAACTAAGAAGGATCAAATGACACAAAGAAGGCGACTATATATTGGTTAGGGGGAAAATTCAAGAGCAAGAGGCAACAGTCATGAATATCTATGGACCAAACAGAGGAGCACCCAACTATGTAAGACAAATGTTAATGGACATGAAAAACCTGATATCTAAGACTATAATCTTATCTTATTAACACCCCCTTATCTCAAAAAGATAGGTCAACCAGACAAAAAATTAGCAAAGAAGTAGCAGAACTGAACCAGAGCTTGGAACAAATGGATTTCGTGGATATATACAGTGTTTCAACCAACCAAAGCTGAATACACATTTTGTTCAGCTGCACACAGGTCATTTTCCAAAATAGACAACATAGTAGTCCATAGGTCATGCTTAAGTGTCTGCAAGAAAACATATTATCCCATGCATATTATCTGACCATAGGGCAGTGAAAATGCAAATAAAAAACAAAAGAAACCAGCAAAACCCACTAAATTCATGGAAATAAAACACCACCCTACTCAGCAATCAATGGGTCACAGAGGAAATTAAACAAGAAATTCAACAATATCTACAATTCAATGAAAATTCAACCACAACTTACTGGAATCTATAGGATGTGATGAAAGCAGTTCTTAGAGGGAAAATCATAGCTATGAACTCACACATTAGGAAAACAGAACTGGAACAAATTAGCACCCTAATGTTGCACTTCCAACATCTAGAAAAAGAAGAGAAAACAAAACCCAGAGCGCAAAGATGGGAAGAAATCATAAAGCTTAGAGGAGAAATTAATTCAATTGACATGAAGAAAAGAGTTCAAAGAATCCGCAAATCAAAAATGTGGTTCTTTGAAAGACTAAATAAAGTTACTAAGCCTCTAGACAACCTCATCAAAAAGAGGAAAGAAAAAATTCAAATAGAACCAATAAGAAATGAAAAGGGTGAAATCACCACAGACCCAGGGGAAATTCAGAAGATTATCAATAGCTACTTCGAGAATCTTTACACTCACAGAATAGAAGACACAGATGACATGGACATATTCCTAGAAAGGTACAAATTACCAAAACTGAACCAAGAAGTTACAACAACTCTCAATAAGCCAATAACAGCCAAAGAAATACAAAACATAATAAAAAGCCTACTGACAAAGAAAAGTCCAGGTCCTGATGGAGTCACAGCTGAATTCTACAAGAAATTTATAGAAGATATAATCCCTACACTCCTCAAACTCTTCAGTGGAAGTGAAAAGGAAGCAGCCCTCCACAAATCATTTCTGGAGGCAAGTATCATACTGATCCCCAAACCAGGGAAAGACACAACTAAAAAGGAGAACTAAAGGCCAATCTCCCTCATGAGCATAGATGCGAAAATACTCAATAAAATCCTAGGAAAAGAATACAGCAAAACATCAAGAAGATCATACAGCGTGGTCAAGTAGGATTCATCCCAGGGATGGAAGGATGGTTCAGTATTCGAAAATCTAAGAATCAAGTTCAGAGTGCTCAGCAACCCAGACACTGTACCCCTACAGCCAAGAGAGAAGGAAGCCTGACTACTGCTGCAACTGACAGCAGACCTTGGCATCATCCACATGGTGTTGATTTTAGATGGATGCAAAATGGAATAGTTCTGAGGAGAAGAAGGCTTCCACCTCAATTTCAGAAGGCCTGGAAGGCCAAGCAGTGTGCCCCTGAGAAGGCAGTGCATGAAGCAGAGAGTGAGAAGTTTGATGTGCAGGGGAAGCCCCAGAACTTTGCAAAATCCAGAAACATGGATCATCTAAGGGAAGATGCAAGGAGGGAGCAAAGCCAGCTGAAGAGAGAAGACATGGGAGCGCCTACAAAAGCTTCATAAGAGCAGAGCCATGAAGGCTTCGGATCTCACAACTTATCACAGATTGCTTCAGATGATCCACATGGAACTGCAGGACTTAATGTTTGTCTCAATCCTTCTGGATTTGAGACTTGCTTTGGTCCCAATGTTTTGTATTCCCGTTTCTAAATTTTGGAATGTAATGTTTATCTGGTGACATTGAATGTTGGAAGTGCTTAACTTTTCACTTGTACAGGGGCTCACAGCTAAGAGTTTGCCTTAGATCTTGGAGGAGACTTGGGACTTGGACTTTTTAGCAATACTAAAACTGTAGGTCTTTAGCAACTTTTAGAAATGAACTAAAATACCTTTTTTATAAAGAGATATACATGAGTCTTTGGGGCCCAGGGGTGCAATGTTATGGTTTATGTGAAGTTGCCCCGCCCAAAAGCCTCATGAGTCATTAGGGCATGACTAAAGTTTGTGAGTAATTCAGGATCCAATGCTGGGATTATGGCTGTCAGTGCTATGCCCATCCTGGCTGGGTGGCCTAAAGGCAATACAAGGAGGAGAGAGACTTGCTCCTTGTAGCCGCTGTGCCCTCTGTTCCTCCCAGTTGCTCTTGTTGTCTTGCTGTTTCTCTCTGCCATGAACTGATGCCTGCTCCCCTGTGCCATTCTTCCTTAGAGCTAGCTGAGCACGGACAGAAGCCTCCACTAACTGTGAGGTAATAAACCTTTCTTTCCTTAATTTTGTGTTCCGGGTGTTTTGTCCCAGTAATGAGAGAAAAGTAACTGAGACACAGCTAGAGAATATATTGGTAAGCAAAATAAATCAGACCCACATTTGTAAATATCATTTTATGTTGTTAGTTTGAGAACCTTAAAGAGCAATTAAAACCTGAATCTTATAGTAGGTAACTGTGAAAGGCAAAGACTGTTCAGTGAGAAAGAAAGACTGGGATGAGGAAAAGGACAAGTGAAAGAAGGGAAAAAGATGGATTTAGGCATGGATGCAGGATACTTTGCATAATTACAGTGTCAATTTCTGTTGTTTTTTAAAAATAAGCAGTTAGGGCCGGCGGTATAGCTCAGTGGACTAAGCACTTGCTTAGGTAAGCGCAGGGACCAGCATTCGATCCCTGGTTCCCCAAGCCGCGCCGGCCCCGCCTTTGGGTGCGCTGAGCCGGTGATGCAATCCGGACGTGGTGGGGCGCGCCTGTAATCCCAGCACATGGGAGGCAAAAAGCAAGAAGATCACTATGAATGTAGGCTGCAGACATAGTGAGACCCTGCACCAAAAAAAAAATAGAAAAAAGCAAGTAAAAATGAGCAGTTAATACTTAAATTTTTTTTATCCTCATTTTTTCTTCTTTTGAATTTCTTGCAACTTCAATATATATATATATATATATATATATATATATATATATATATATATATATATATATGCAAATCTTGCACATTTATATCTGGTAATCTGAACAACTAATTTGAATATAGCATCATGTAACACAGCAACCATTATAGAATTTAAGAAACTGCTGAGTAGAGGTTATTATTCCTAAGAAATATGTGTTGTCATATACACAAACACAGACATCTTAAAGAAATATTTACATGTTGTAAAACTATTTGCCTGAATATTTATATTTTATAAATTATCAATTTTAACATTTTTGATATGTGATTACTGTATTGTTTTATTTTAAATACATATTGCATATTTTATAAAACCTTTTCATACATATTTGTATATTTTTAATTTACTGACTTTAGTTTGTTCTAAGTTTATAGGGCCTTAATTATTTCTAATAATTTAAATTGTCTATTGATTTAACTGATAGTTTCCTCCTGTTTTCAAGTTCATTCATTTATACTTTCTTTTTTTCTGTTTGCTTTTCTGTTGTTGTTGTCAGTGGTCTTAAGACTTTGTGGTTTACTGGCACTTAAATTTGTGATCTTTAAATGAATATTTATTTTACTTTTTGATAATCTTCATTTGGTTCTTGCAGTCTTTGAAGTGCACAATGTTACCTTGGCGTTCCTTTGGGCAATAACTCTTGTGTTAATATTCAGTATTAGTAAAAGGTTTTATCCTATTATTCATTTCTTAGGTCACATATTGGTCATTCATAGAAATATTACTTAAAAAAAAATACACTGACTGCACATTCTGGTGAAAAGCCCAATTCATCCAGTGGACACAAGCACGAGCTAGGAGAACACAGTGCTCACAATCTTCCCGAAGATAGTTCTTAGTGATGCTTTTGGAAATGTCTTTGGCTGCTTTTGGAAACATGATGGATAGTCCCAGAAGCCAGAGGACACTGAGCTACACAAAACATACAGTTCTACTTCCAAATTTTTATATATCAAAATACACATTACAATGGTAATCATGAAATATACATCAAACAATCTGCACTAAATTATTGCTCCCTGGAAGTTACAGTGCCACATTTAAACACTAAATCAAACATTTTCTCACCATTATATTTTCACTGTGTCCCTACATGTGGGTATTTTTTCTTTGTAGCTGTAAATTATGATGTACTTATAGACATTTGGAATTGTATTCTGTACCAGCGCTTCCTCTGCCATCTCACTCTGTCAAATATTTTGTAACAAAGCACTTCTTGTGCTCTATTATTTCCTTGGATCTGGCATATTAGGAAATGTAGAATGAGAAGAAATCAATTAACATCAGAGAACAATGTTTTCCTTAATTATTTTTTCTTAGTATTTGCTTTTGGAAGTTACCCCTATAGAAATTGGTTGTTTCTAAATCTTATCTGTCAACTGTTAAAATATAATATAATTTTACAACTATTTAAACATTAACAGACTCAGTTTTATTCTTGAATACCTCCTTTCACTGTTTCAAATGGCCACCTGCTAGTAGTACATACAGGGGCCCGTGTATGGTGACAATGCTGAGTGTTTTGTGTAGCATTCTGGCTGTGGGTGTGTTAGTGAGACGTAGGCAATCACATTTAACAGAGAACTATTACCATATTTAAGGCTTGAATTGTACAAAATGATGTGGAAATAAACCACGAGAAATGTTTCTGAAATGCATTGGCCATTATTGCTTTTAAAAACACTTTTTTTATTTTTAAATACCACGATTTGATCATGGTGGGTTGCATGGACTGCAAGCAATGCTAACCTACTAATGTAGTTGTGGAGTAGATTCATTTGTGTAAGTCTGGTTAATTTGTTGCCTTAAAACATGTATTATATAGTGAAAAATTTAACTTCATACTGAAATAAGATCAGATGTTAACAAGCACGAAATACACGTTTTTACAAGTAGCAGCAATGGTCAGATTAAAACTAATATAAATAAGATACTTTCACACTAACGAATAATGAAATGTGCCTAGCCCAGAAGGCCCAGTCTTCACTTGCTTAGGTGCACAGATCAAGTGCCTTCTTTCATGGCTCCTTTCTGCTGATGTAGCAGCACCAGCTCCTGGGCAGCCCTTGTGCTGGTGATGGATGCAGGTGCTGTCGATGGCTGTTACAGGGATCTGCTCACCCTGTCACAGTGGAGGTGCTGAGTTACACCTCACCTGAACTAGGTTAGGTGTTTATGATGCTCTATGTAGACCTCTAGCTGAAAGGACTGCATTGATCCTGCCGCAGAAAGGAAACAAGTCAATTCCAATAAGGTGCTGGCTGTGCCATGCAGGAGCCTGCTGTGCTGTCTGTGATGCTAGCAATCCAGAGAGCCCCTCCCAGGTGTACCATGACCACTGAGGCACACTGCCCACCGAAACCGGAAAGCCAGGACGCATTTTGTTAGGGAGACGATCACAAGGCTATACCATTCAGGTAGAAAGCATCATAATTATGCTCTTTACATTTTATGAAATTGCATGGTTTTGAATTTTATTCCACCAGAGTCTCAGTGGCACAATGTACTCCAAAGCACAGAAGAAATTATATGAGTTAATAAAACACCACGAGAACTTGGCTCTGGCCCAAGTCAATGAGGCCCCAGAATATATCCAAGCTAGAGAGAACCACCCTTGGAGAGGCTCTTAGGTAGAGTGGACACAGCACTGTCCTTGCAACAGTACACTAGAAATGCCTTAGATATTCCTGTCCTACCATGACCAATCCAGCACTCACCATCTTAAAGTTCGCAAATGCTCACAGGTTTTTCTTAAGTCTGAGTCTTATTTTGCTCTGTGAATCATGGTAAGAACTTCACAGGCGAAAGTCTCATTAATCCTCATGAAAATCCTTCAAAGTAGTTAGTATATTCCATTTTTCACAGATGAGAAAAAATGAGTCCCAGAGAAGTTCATAAGGAATTGGACAAATATGAAGAGCTGGTAAGTGCAGGATCTCGGGAGAAAAATTACATCTGCTGTTAGGATCTAAGTTCTTACCAGTTCACTCTAATGCCCCCATATTTGTTAGTGGATTTCTGCATGATTCCCTGAGGAAATTAAGCCCTTCAAAGACAGGATCACAGAGAACAGATTTACTTCAACATTTTACAGAAACTATATACCCAACTACACTTTTCAAGAAAAATCAAATTTAATAATATTAGATAAGCAATGTAATAAGATATTGTCAAAGGTAGTTTTGTTTCCTAGACAGGGTGGGTCACAATGAAGTCTAATAAAAAAGGGAGTGTTGGAATTCTGAGTTGTGAAACATGATCCAGTCTAGCTGGTTTAAGCAGAAGAAATGCATGAAAGAATATTAAAATATGAGAGTGTGAGAGACCTTCACAGCAGGATACTCCAGCACTTGCCTCAGCATGCATCTCTACTGCTAGGCACATCCTGGCACCAGCTAGCATGGGCTGAGCAGAGGAGCTCCTGCTGGATGTGCTGCTACCTACTTGTGAGAAGCAGTGCGACTCTGCACCTCCCTAGAGATGAGGCATGTTTCTTCCAAGGCATTGTCTTCCAAATAAAAACCGCATGTGTACACATTGTATTCTGGGTCTTAGCATGCAAAAATATTCTAGCTTCAAATGCTTTCCTTACTTTTACTTTTGGAAAGAGATTGAACAAAGTAAGAAAAGAAATCCTTCTGGAGTTGAAATAACTAGAAAATTCCTTTGAAAGAAGAAAGATATTTAGCTACATTTGGGCCAGTCACATAAATAGATTGGCCAATATTGTTTGCCAACAGTTTCATAAAATGTTGTCAATTGTTACGTCAGAGCTGTGGAGTACAGGTAGAATCATCCTTCTTGATTTCCCTAGTTGATGATGTAGAACTATTGCATGTCTCAACTTTAAAAGTTCAAATTAATAGCTTCACCAAAGAGTACTACCCTTTATCAGGTTAAAATATGTGTATCTGAACTTCTATAAAAGATTGTGAAGTGGTCATGCAAAAGCTACCATGGTTTAAGAATTGAAATTTGGAAAAGCAACTGTTTAAAGAAAAATGAATGGATTCAAACAAGACAAAGTAATGGAAATTTTGTTTTCTTCAGGCACCAGAGTGGTAAGAATCGCAGTGTCACCAACACCCTGTGGATAGCTGCAAGGAAGGGAGGGTGGTTTTCTTGAAGCCAAGCTCCATGCACTCGAGCTCAAGGTGGGTGACCCTGCACGGGAGCCACCCACAGGCCTTGGGACCCTCAAAGAATGTACAAGAGAAAGTCCTGGAGGACAGTGCAGGAGAGTCCTCTCACCTTTGTTTTCCTTCCTAAACTTCAGCTCCCATAGGCATGGGGATTTGCAGCCAGTTTGGTGAGTTAGAAGACAGGCGCTAAGGCTGCCGGGGAAATGGAGCTACACTCTCTCAACCAGTTTTCGGCCAAGTACCGAATTACACAGAACTAAAACTTTCAGGGTATTTTATGAAAAACAATAAACTAAGGAGTGCTGGGAAGTCATCCATAAAGATAAGAAACAGTAGCAGCTGCACATGAGCGGAGGAAAACATTTTTCATATCATTCTGTACCTAGGAGACAGCATAACATAGAATCTCAGTAACGTGTTGTTGGCAACGCACACTGTCTGACTTCCACTGAGGATTACAAAACAATTAAAAAAGAGGAAAGTGTGATCCTATAGTAGTTATACATTGTGTCAACTTGAGAAGTTCAGGAGTTTAATTAAGTGATTCATCAGAGAGCCAGGGTTCTTAGTTTGTAAATAGCCTCATCCTGGGCCATAGGAGGACATAGACATGGTGTGAGTTTAACGCCCCGGCCAGACCTAGTTTGTTTACATCATAAGGAGGAAAGAGAAGCTTGCTGCAGGCCACGGCTGCTGCTCCTCCTTTCGCGCTTCACTGTTTTCTGTTGCCATGAAGGGCTGCCCTGTCCACATGCAGCTGTCTGGGAGCCAGCTAAGCATGAACTGAAAACTGCACAAACTGAGCTAAATAATCCCTTCTTTTTTTTCATTTATTTTATCTAAAGAAGCAATACTTTTATGTCATAGAATTTTTGTATTACTGTATTTTAAATATGATCACCAATTACATGCATGTTATACCAATTACATCTTTGGCCTTCTCATGGAAAAACAGTAAAGTTTCATTTACTTCTGCATTATTAAAGAAAAACTTAAGTCCTCAATCAGATAAATTTTTAGAATCTATGAAGAATGGGGCACTTTGTCTTTTGTAGCATTAAATCTGAAGGATTATTTTGTCTTAAAAGATGGAGCAAAGTGGGGATTGTACCATTCTCATGTAAGCAGAGCCACTCAGGCCACACCAGGAGAGGACAGATCCGTGCTCCTGGGAGGGTGCTTCCAGTGGGTAGCAGCAGGAAGCTGCTCTGTGAACATCATGCTTTTGGAGGGAGCTGGTGAAAGGGTAGACTTTAGGTCTTTCACTACATACTCATGCCCCCCTCCACACCCACACCCACAGCCACACACATGCGCATGCATGTACACACACGAAAGGAAGAGAAGTACAAATACAGAAAATGTTAACTTGAGAGGTAATGCATATGCTAATTAGTTTGATTGTGGTAATCATTCCATGGTGTATAAATATATCAAAACATCAAGTTGTACACTTTAAATATGTACAATTTACTTGTCAATTATACCTTGATAAAACTGAAAAAAGAAAGATAATGCTAATGAGGGAAAAAAGTCACAGAAAAGACCAGCACTTTCCAGTGCTAGCACTGACAGTCAGTTTTATCCAAATGCCCTCCAAGGAGGGGTGGGACACTTTATGAAGGCTTAAGGGCTTAAGGACAGGAAACTGAGGCCTGTTGATTTCAAATAACCCTGGAAATGTCATGCCAAGGTTCAGGAAAGATTCAAATTTTCCTGATGGTCAATTCAGTGTTTGCAATGATCTTACTATTAGGATCTTTCAGTTTAATTCTTGCACAATGTGCTGTCTTGGAGAGGAGGCAGAGCTCAGGGTAGAGCGCCCCAAAGACTTGTGTCTAATTATGTCCTCAAAGCCTCATACAGTCACTGAATGGGGACTTCCAGAGTTTGAGATTAATTTATGAATAGGGCTGGGATTATGGGTTTTAGCCCTGCTGGGATTATGCATATGAGTACTCGCCCAGCTTGAATGCAACTCAAGGGAGAAGGACTTCCCCTCTGCAGCCAGTGCTGCTGCTCCTCCTCCCTTTGGTCTTGCTGTTTAGCTGCCTTCTGCTGTCCTCTGCCATGTGCCCCTCTGCCTCAGAGCCAGCTGAGTATGCACTGAAAGCTCCAGCACCCATGAGCTAAACAAACCTTTTCTTCCTTCATTTGACTGTTGGGTATTTGTCCCAGCAACAAGAGAAGAGTAACTGAGAGGAGCTCTCACCCAGTAAGAGAGAAGCCAAAGGCCCATGTGGTGTATCTGAACTGCATATTTAACTGTGTAGATAAGTGCATTTACTCTGTCATGCAATGTAGACCTAGAACTCCCTTATTTGCAAAGCTAAAAATTGAGACCCATTGAACAATTCCCTTTTCCCTCCCCACCCCTGGAGTGGGGGCCTTCTACTTTGCTTGTCAGTTTGATAATTATGGCTAGATCTTTTGAGATGATATTTCAAGTCTTAACAATTAACACAGCACTTTCTTTGCTGTTGCACTTGACTTCATGAGTGGTACATCATACTTTTAGTGTTCTACCTCATTCTAAGAATTTCAATGAGTCAGAGCACATTTGAAAGTGTCAAGCACTATCTCACAACTCCTTTCCTGGCTTTTAATTCAAAGAGATATGCATTTATAGTTCCCATGTTCTCAGCACTGAAATGTGTGCTACAAAGCATAGCAATGGGTCTCCCTTTTTGAATTGCCTCCTAGGTCAGGTAGAAATGCTCCCAAGAGGAGCTCAGAGGCAGGTAGCTGTGCTATGTGGGCCAGTGGTGGTTAGTATGCACCAAGAACCAGAGATACAAAACATTGGCTTTCAAGGCTGGGAAGGGGAAAGACTATTCAAGAGACAGAGAAGAGTTGTTATTATCCAACCACAGACTTGTATTTTTCCTTAAAAAGTCAAGTTACATTCTATGATTTACCATAGCAATACCTTTCTGACCAATACTGTAGCTCAATTAACAAAAATTTTCTTCATATTCAAATGTGATACAGTGATACACATGCATTTCTGTCTAATAGACAAAGTAAATCAGAGGCTAAAAGGAGCAGCAGAGAACAAGCACCTCAACTTCCCCCATGGGCGGGGCACCGGGGGCCTCCAACGTGATTACCTTATGAGCAATAAGCTCAAGCTATTCAGTCTTTGATTTTATGTTGTTTCATAGAAATTATAGCTAAGGTGAAGTACTATCTTCGCATGTAAAAAGAAAGTATAGTGTAGATAATATGTCACGGAGATCAAATATAGAAGGAATACTGTTTGAGTGGGAAACTCATTCCAGAAGCATCTGGTGATTCACAGTCGCGAATTCTATCCATGGGCCTTGGAAGAATGTGAAAACTCAAAATTCGGTGATTTTCAAATATCTATAGATTGTGCTTTCTAGTTCTTCCAGGTGACCATAGTCTTTGTGGAAGTTTGAGTTTGCAGTCCTCTTAGCTCTTTCAAAGCTGAAACAGGCAATCCTGAAAGCAGACTAAGGCCGGTTTTTTTAAAAGGCAAGCCTGCCACAGAGCACCAGGGAGTGATGTTTTTCCTTGTGTTTTGAACTCTAGAAAGTAGTTCAAAGCCTACAGGGACTGCTTTTCCCCTCATGTCCCTGGGTTAAGAGAAAGTTGTGAAATGCACAGAATGCACTTGCGGTAGTGGAGAGTGGTGAGCAGGCAGCCCCCACGTGGATAAATATGTTTCATCATCATCTCTGAAGACAAGATTTTTTTAGATGCACAACAGATATTAGCGTTCTTAGAAAATTAATCATCATGTGTTGCTAACCAATTGGATAATTAGTCATGTACTATTTAAGTGGATGAAAGTCAGAAAATAGGAAAATCAATAAATAATGAAAGGTAGTTAAGTGGGCTGTGCTGCAAAGAAAACGCATGTCTCTTTTGAAAATGAACCTGAAAGGCCTGTTATTTTTATCTAGCAATCTGCATAAACTAGAGATCATTATCATTTAGTACAGTGTTTAGGGTTGTGGAATATAAATCAACATAAAACTGCATTTCAAAGTTGTGATTATTAGATTTTTCTCAGGGGTTTTTGTTTCTCTTGCTTCTATCAACTTTGTCAATAATATATAGGGAATCGACAGTCTAATGTTAGCACTGGCAAAACTATTTCTGATAGTTCAGTTGAACTGTTTTCTGCAGCCATGAGCTGCTGCCCTCTCCTTTGTCTTCAGGTAGGAAATATCTTATTATAATTGTCATCTAGAAGTTTTGGCATTTGCTATGGCTTGTATTTAGGTGTCATGTAGCCATTGGGACAGTGTCTAGAGTTTGTGATTAACTCACGTCCCAATGCTTGGATTTTGGGTGTGAGTGTTACACTCACCCTGGGGTAGATAATGTGCATGGTAGTGTAAGGAAGAGAGAGAGGCTTGCTAGGAGCCTCAGGGGTGGCCCCTCCCTTGGCTCTTGCTGTTTTCTGCAGCCATGAGTTGCTGCCCTCTCCCAAGTGCCTTTCTGCCTTGAAGCCGGCTGAGTATGGACTGAAGCCTCCACTAACTATGAGCTGCATAAATCTTTCTTTCCTTAACTTTTGGTGTCAAGTATTTTGTCCTAGAAAAAAGAAAAATGTAATTGACACAGAATTTGATACCGGAGAAGTGGGTTTTTTTCTGTGACTGTATACCTGGCCGTGCTGTTCCAGAGCTTTTTGGAATGGCTTAGAGGAAGAGATAAGAACAGTTTGGAGATGTCACCTACAAGAGAAGTTCTCAAACAGGTTAGGTTGCTCTGTATTGAAGATTCTTGTCCAAGCTCAGAAGAGCACAAGGCTGATAGAAATCCTGCCTCTGAAGACCAGCCTGGGAGGTTTCTTCTGGGAAGACCTGCATTGGTTGCTGGACTTTAGATGATCTGAATATTGCTTGCATCCAGGAACTTCACCTGAGACTGAGATTAAGCATGGCATACTGATTAATCTGGAAAAATAAATTTCAGGGCACTCGAGTGTTGAGGCAGTGGTATGCCTGTTTTTGAGGCTTTTTAGTCAATGTGGTCTTGGGTGTCCTAGGTGGGGGCAGGGTATGTAGAGCTCACCCTAGTTCTTATCTACTGGCTTGATCTATTTGTAACATGATCTATTTATCACATGATCTGTTTGCTGTTTGGTCTATTTTGTCAAGTCAAGAATTTACTTAAGTCATTGTGATTGGAGATGTTGATATTATTTGACCATAAGAGTTGGGGAACATATAGGCATGGGAGAAGTTCAAAGTGGTGGAAAAATAAAATAGGGTTGTGGTGGCAACAGCTGTCACCGACTGTGCTGCTTAGATGGGGTGCACATACCTCCATAGGGTGTGATGTTTCTAATTCTTCCAGGAACATACATACTTATAACGAAATAAATCAGTGGAAACATGCAGCTCACAGATGAGGCATTGTATTGTCTTCCTGGTGTGAGGAACTGAAAGAGTAAATAATGACTGAATGTAAAATAGATAATATGAAATGGGAGGGAAGTTTTCAGAAGAGAACTGTGATGGGAGAAAGGGGCAAGGAAAGAAGGGAAATGGAAAAATAAATGTAAGATAGTTAAGACAGTCATGAAGTGGTGAAATTATCTCCACAGAAGACTAAAAACTGGAAACCAGCAGAGTTTATTAATAGAGCTGATCATCAGAATGTTTCCAGGTTGCAGATCTTAAATGTCTGGCTGGCATCCAAATGCACTTTCCCATCCTTACAGATTAGAAACACATCCAGAATCGTTCTCTGTTTCCTCTTCACTTGAACACTTACAACATCTTGACAAGGGTGGGGCAGGAGGGAAGGAGTGAGCCACCCAGGCAGTCACATAGCATTGACTCTGCATTAGCATCTTCTATCTCTGTGGTGGATTAAAGGCTGAAGAGAGCTTCTTTTGCTAGGATAAAATTAACCCCTTGGGAGCTGGCATAGTCTACATTTATATTACTACTTTCTCTTAGTTCATTGAAAACAAAGGTTTGTATTCATATTTAAAGAAATTTTTATGCCCATATCTTGTACTCAATAACTACTTCAAAGACAATACCCAATGTCTTAACTGTTGCTATTCTTTTATTACTGTAATGGAATTTGTTTTATGTTCCCACAAAAAAGGTGGAGGGGCAATATGCATACCAAATAAACAAATATTTCTTAGAAAACAAACAAATGAACAACAAGGGAAAAAAATCCAAACAAGCAAACAAACACAAAATTAAGATGTTCTGAGGGCCAAATGCTTAAGGGCTCCTGCTCTGGGAATTAACTCATAGGCACAAGGCAGTCACAGTGCTGGCTTCTGGACAAACCCCAACGACATCTGCCTCCGGAGACTGAAGGACACGTCTCACACTGAGTTTTGCAGAGGATCACTGAGCACTGGGGTCTTCAAGTTGGGGGTCGATAGAACCTACGGGCATGCAGCCTTCCAAAAGCCTACTCAAGCACGCTTAGAGAAGCAAGCTTGCAGAACTTGAGGTTCGTGTGTCTGTTCTGCTAAGTGCCATCCACATGGAAACAATATTTATAATTTAATCCTGAAATTTTTATAAATTTAAAGCCTTAAGAACACATAAAATGTAACATCAGTTTCAGAAGAGGATCATGACTTGCTCAATAAAGGCTTTAAATAATGAAAAACATGACATTAAAGTAACGTGGAGCAAATGGAAGGGAACGAGGCACCTGCTGGAGAGCACTCGTAACCTACAAGTTTCAACTCACAGAACAAGAGGAGCCCGTTTTTTTCTAATTGGGGAGCGGTATATTTCATATTGCTGTGGTATTTAAATGTAACTGGATAAATTTTGAAAAAACGTAACTTTTCATTTTCAATCGTCAGTATTTATCATGTTAGCTGTGACTATATGACCGCCCCAATTTATTACAAATATTTTAGATTTATCAGAGATAGAAATGGTCTATTAAAAGGAGCAGCTAATGCTTAATTTTTGTCTCTTTTTTCTTTTCATTTCTTATGATTTTTGACCAATCTTGCATGATTATGTTTGGTGATCTGAACAACTAAGTTGAAGACAGCAATGTGTAGTATAACAACCACGAATGAATTCCTACTATTTTGTTTACTTAAATTCTGTATCATTTTTAATGTTTTTTTTTTACTATTTTTTATTCTCTTTTAAAATTAAAATAAAAATGGGTATGTCATTTTTAAAGACAATTTCACAGGCTATAAGAGCAGAAGTCTTGAGGGTGCCATTGTAGCAGGGAATGGCTCCATCAGCCACACAGTACTAAACGTGGTGGCTGGTTTTGTGCAAGTCGGCTTTGAAGTTGCCCAACTATGTGAAAAATGACAGGAAGTGTGTGTGTGTGTGTGTGTGTGTGTGTGTGTGAAAGAGAGAGAGAGAGAGAGAGAGAGAGAGAGAGACAAAAGGAGAGATGTGGAAAATGCTGAAAGGGGAGGGAGAGACAGACAAACAGAAAGAGAGAGAGAGAAGAGAGATGGAGATGGAGACAGAGATGGAGAAGGACACAGACAGAGGCAGCTGCCCTGGGTGTGGAGTTCCGATTCATGCTCCGCTATGGAGTGGTGTGTGAAGTGAGACCTAAACACTGTACAAGGTAACACTTGGTCTGCATAGGTGAATATTTAAATATTTAAATGAACATGTATTAAGTTCACTTCTGCTGTTTCATCAGTTAACTTAAGACCTCAGAAAGCCACAGCTCAGTGTACCCAGAAACCCAGTGCCTGAGCTCACA
>PVKA01040812.1:0-18497 GCA_004027165.1 Ctenomys sociabilis | reverse complement strand
AGCAAATTAAAAATTGTAGACAAATATTGAAATGTAAAACATATAAGATGTAGACAAAGTAAATTTTAGAGAAATATTTCTGAAATTAATACAAAATATAAAATTAATAATAGATTGACTATTGTAAAAATATTTGCAATATAATAATAAAATTAAAATAAACATAAAGAAGAAAGAATTTACAGATCAGTCATGTAGCAGTTCACTCTATGCCAAAATCAAGAAACTTATAGTCACATAACTAGCATTCTCAAAGTAGAATGGGGTAGGCAATAAATATTTAATGACTTAAAATTTCTGAATTTAGTTAAAATTATAGCTCCACATTTCCAAGAAAAATGAACCTTTACACAAAAAGTATGAATAAAATCATACCAAAATGCACAAAGATAAAATTGTCCAAAACTAATTGCAAAGAAAAATATCATTAGAGCATATACAAGAAAAAATATTAGCTATGGAAGAACAAAATTAAATAGCATCTTTTTCCACATTAGGAAAAAAAAAACAACAAGTAGGTAAGAAACTAGACTTATGTATTCAAAGGACTGAGAAAAAACAACCAAACATACCTTTGAAAATGAAAAGTAAAATATTTTCATTATGCAAGTTTGAAATATTCTAATACCTCCAGATGTAGCATATAGAAAATAACAAAGACCATAATCCAGAAGGCAAGAGAAATTGCTGTATGGTCCTGGATAAAGAATAAAGAGCTCTCGAAATGATAGTTCTGTAGGACTATGAAAAATATAATTACATTAAACAAACCCATTTAAAAATCATTGAAGATTTCCACAGAAAAGTATAAATCTTTTTCTTTTATTGCTGTGTAACACTGGAGAGTGACATTTTTTTAAAAAAATTATTTTATTGAAGTACAAATATCAATGAGACAGTTTTAAGATAACTTGACAAGATGGATTTGATAAATTAATACATTACAAACTGTTTTCATAATGTTTTGGTATCATAGAAGGTGCATACATGATATTATACTTACAGACATTATTATACTGTATGTTTCTTATTAGTAAATTAAGAAAGTATAGCTGTTTGTGTATCTTATTTTTTATACCTGAATTACATCAAGGATTCAATAACTAATACTTTCTACCTTGTTATTTTCCTATGTTCAGGTCTTTTTATTGCAAACTTATTCTTTATTTCCCTTTCCATATTGTATTTGGAAGAAAGTCACTGTATGTAGCCTACCCTTGAGTACGGAGTTATGTCTACATTCTTACTAGAATGTGTGCATAACTTATATATAATGTTCTCCCCAGAATGTTTGTTTGTTTTCATCCATGTATTCATTTAAAAATATGGGATCATGGGTAATTTTTTTGTATTTGGAGATGCAATCTGATATTACTTTTTTGTTGCTCCAAGTATTTCAGCTTGGCCATTGGTAGTTCTGTCAGTTATCTTTTGTGTCACTTCAATACATACTGGTCATTTCACTTCATCATTGTTGGTCCTTCCTGCTGTTCTTTTCACCTTTTGGTATCATAGAAGGTGCATACATGATATTATACTTACAGACATATAGTTGGTGCTCTCTACTCATTTTAAATATTTCCAACCTTTGTCCTACAATTAGTTATTTCTCTAAACAAACTTGTTTCTTTCATTGTAGAATGGTGTTAATATACACGATCCACTTACAGCATGTGTTTTTGCTACTACCAGTTCGTAGCTTTGAGGCCTTCTCAGGTGAAAAGCAAGGTTCTTCATGTGTACATTATCATTTGTATCTAGGTGTATTCATAAATAGTTGTACATGTAATTTGCCGCATCCTGCTTCAATTTTTCTGTCTAAACCACGAACCTGCTCTAAAATCACACGTTTTTGCCCCATTGCTTCTCACTTCTGAGTCATTGTTTCTGTTAGAACTCTGCTTTGCCAAATCTAGGAAGCGTTTTCTCTCAGTGCCATAATGTGTTAGGTGATCTTCATCTGTGCTTCCACTATACAAGTGTGTTCATTTGTCACTGCAGTATTGTACACTATCTGAGTCTCAGTCTGTCTCTCTGTCTCTGTCTCTGTCTCTCTGTCTCTCTGTCTCTCTGTCTCTCTCTCTCCCTCTGTCTCCCTTAATACAGTGTGCGGGACTGGGTCTCATCTTTGTGATGCAGTCAGCATCACAAAGATGTTGTTAGGGCGTGCATGTTTACCATCCTTCACACCCAAAGGGGAACACTGCACAAATGCAAATAAAATTTTGTTAATAGATTTCTTCAAACAGAGAATTGTATTTTTTTTTGAATTAAATGATTACTAGACTTAAATAACCAAGTTGAACAGTTGTTTTGGCACTACTTGACTGGAGAATAAAGGACAGTCCTGACTTTCAATATAACAAAGACAATGTGAAATTAAATTATTCTCAAAGAAAAGACATCCTGTTGAGTAGTGTTCTAATTTCTCTCTTCATATCTTGCTACACATCTGAATAACAAAACAAAAACTGAATCAATTTCTGCTGGACTTTAGAAACAGGACCAAACATTACCTTCTTTCATACCAGGTCATAGAGAAGACTTTGCTTGACTGATACTAATAAAAAAAATCCTCCTTCCTTCACAAATGCTTAGTATTGGGCCTTCAAAGGAATCATACTTCCACTTTGCCATTTTTCATCTGTGTGGAAGTAGAGCTTGGCACTTTTTCTTTAAATTTTAAATCAGTTCTGTAAAGATTCCTTTTAATTAATACAGAAAGATTCTGTTCTTTCATTCTGAATGCTGATGAAAGATAATAAAAATGTATTTTTAATGAGCAGAATGTGTTTATTGAGGTAAAGAAAGCTCCTGTCTGAGAGAGGGACAGGAGGGGGCTGGAGTGGGTTGATCCCAGGAGGCTGTCTCTTTCAGGGACTTTTAAAGAGGAAAACCATGTAGTGAGGTGGGTCTGAGGTGGTGGAGAAGACATAGGAACTTGCTTAGTTGGGCATGAGGTGGTACAAAACTATGGTCAACCTGTTGTAGGTAGTGGAGTTGGATAGAAATATTCTAGGCAGTCAGACAGGGCCAGGCCCTGAAGGAGACAAGATGAAAGGCAAGGTGACTTTGCAACTCGGAAGAGATAGACACTCCCTATGGGCCACACCTCAAGACCAAGACAAAAAAGAGGAAACATAGCTACATACTTTCCCTAGGGATGGGCATCAGGGATTGATATTCTAAATAGGTATCAATCACCTTGAAAGAGCCCTATTGAGTCACTAGCCCAACGGCCAACAGGAAGAGACCTTGTCCCATTTTCATGCCTGCTTGCTATGTGACTCACTTCCCTATTTGTTCCTGAAATTAATCAATTTTACCTGAGCAATGGTGCTTGTAATCCCATTGGTTGACCATAGTTTTGTCCCACCTCTTGTCCACCTAAGCGAGTTCCCATGTCTTCACCACCTTAGACCCGCCTCACCACATGGTTTTACTCTATAAAAGTCCCTGGAAGAGACAGCTTGTGGGGGTGTGTGTGGGGGGAACTACCCACTTGGGGCCCCCCTTCTGTCCCTCTCTGTGACAGGAGCTTTCTTTCTCTCAAAAATCTATTCTGCTCATAACCTCCATTTGTTCCTAAAATTCATTCTTCAGTTTTAGAGAACATGAACTCATGCAGGTCAGGTCCAGAGATCGTTTTTCCCTGTGTCATTTGGAGGTTCCCTATATCGTTTGGCAGTCACCCAAATGAGATCAGTTTTTCTCCCTGTATCAAACCAATGAGATTACAAGCATATTGCTCAGTTAAAATTAAGTCCAGGACCAAATGGGAAAGTGAGTCTCTTAACAACCAGGCATGACTATGGGGCAGGGTCTCATCCTGTTGGGGGCTGGGCTAGTGACTCATTTGGACCCTTTCAAGGTGATTGATACCTGTTTAGAATATCAATCCCTGACGCCCATCCCTAGAGAAGTATGTAGCTGTATTTGTTTCCTCTTTTGTCTTGAGGTGTGGCTCATATGGGAGTTTCTGTCTCTTCTAAATTGTAAAGCCACCTTCCATCTTATCCCCTTGAGGGCCTGGCCCTGTCCACTGCCTATATATTTCCATCTAATTCAGCTGCTTACAATATTCCTCTCTCTGAAGAAGTAACCAAAACTGCCATGAGGGAACCATGGGCATGATCACTTTGGCTTCTTCAGGCCTGAAGGGGTCAAAGTTATTCACCGGCAGTTAGAGATAACTAAAGTAAGGCTTTTTCTTTCCAGACCTGGGGATTGAACTCAGACCCTTGTGCTTGCCAAGGAAGCACTTAAAAATTTAGAAGGATTTTTTTGAAGCTTCAAACATATCTTTAATATATTCTTATTTAACAAAGATGAGATAATTCAAGTCCAATTTCTTGTTTCCAAAAATGCATTGGGTATGTAACATGATTGAAGTTAATGATACAGTTTTCTGAAATTACTTTATCAAATATTTTAAGTATGTCAGATCTTTACTTAGCCAATTAAAACCAATTATTTTGCTTATAAAATTACTCACATTAATTACTGTGCACTGGCATTTTGGTTTTGTCTGTTGAGCAGAAGTTGATCCTATCTGCTTTCCTCTTCTGATTTGCATAGTGTTTTGAAGAACCCCTTAAGTGAAAACCAAAGTAGCAGCTTCTTAATCATAAAGTGAAAATGGAAAGCAAATCAAGAGAGAACCTCAAATTTCTTCTCAGGATGCCTTTTGGGCAAGTCTGGAAAGGCATGAGGATCTGGGAATTGAACCACAATACCCTGAGCCTGACTGCTTTTGCTTAAACAGGTACTTAAACAAGTGAACTAATGGGCAGACCCTGAGAATAAAGAATGTTGAGAAGAAAAAAATTATATTCAAAATGAACTTCTAGGGCTCAGGAGATAGCTCAAAGTTCTCAGTGCTTGCCTGGCAAGCTCAAGGACATGAGTTCAGTCCCTGATACTTCATGCCATGCCACAAAGCCAGCCACTATCACTGGACCTGGTGGCACATGCCTGTAATTTTGGTGCCCAGGGGGCTGAGAAAAGAGGATCACTGAGTCCAAGCTGCATAGCAAGACCCTGTATCAAATAAATAAATAATTACAAACTAATTTTTTTTTTTTTTTTTTTTTTTGTCTTTTTGAGACAGGGTCTCACTGTGCAGTTCAGGCTGACCTTAAGCTCACTTTGTAGCTCAGGCTGGTCTCGAACTCACAACAATCCTCCTGCCTCAGCCTCCCTAGTGCTGGGATTACAGGCCTGCGCCACCACGCCCGGCTTCAAACTAATTTTTAAAATGCATCAAAATGCAAAAAAATACACTAAGGAAAAGCACCATGGAAATAAACAATCAGAATATGAATTAATACATTTATTCCACGTAAAATGATTTAATGGGAAAATCTGATGATTTAAAAATAAAAATGTGTAAGCTGCTCAACCAGTTAAGTCACTGTTTAATTAAAATTGCAGGAAGTTATGAAACAAGCAAAAATGAACCAAATTAAAAGTGATGCCAGATGAATATTAATGAACCATGTTAAAATTTGGAAGTAAAAAATGCCACTTAAATACAAAGTCCAAGAGAGTGTAAACTTCCAATTGTGCAGAGAGAAAAAATAGCAAGTTATAAGACAGTATGGAGAATAATTCATATTGCATAAGTAGGAAGCATATGATTAAGGTATAAAAGTATTGATTGAGGAACTTTAGCAAACATCTTTCACGAAGAGAATTGTAGGTAAACATTTGCAGATGTCATAACTTTAAATTGTTTCAGGATTGAATACTTGTACTCTCAATTCTGGACTGTATTTAGGTATTGAGCTATAAGACTGAAAATAATCACATATCTAGATACACAGTAAAACTGAAAAACATTAAAAATTAGAATATCTTCTTAGGGGAAAAATATAAGAGGAAGAAGTGACAGTCATAAACATGTACACACCAAACACAGGAACACTGAACTACAAAGACAAACTAATGGACAAGAAAAGTCTAATATCTAATACCACAGTCTTAACAGGAGACCTTAACACCCCCTTAACCCAAAAAGATAGGACAAGCAGAGAAAAAATTAGAAAACAAGTAGCAGAACTGAACAAAAACTTGGAATAAATGGACATAGTGGACATATACAGAATGTTGCACCCAACCACAGCTGAATGCACATTTTTTCAGCTGCACATGGGACATTTTCTAGAATAGACGAAATACTAGTTCATAGGTCATGCATAAGCATATGCAAGAAAACAGAAATTATCACATGTGTATTATCTAAATGCACTACAATGAAACTAGAAATAAATGACAAATGAAACCACAAAAACCCCATAAATACATGGAAATTAGACAACACCCTCCAAAGCAATCAATGGGTTACAGATTAAATTAAACAAGAAATAAAATAGTACGTACAGGTCAGACAGATAGCTCAGAAGATTAAGCACTTCCCTGGCAAGAACAAGGGCCTGAGTTTGATGCCTGGTTCCAGAAAAAATAAATAAATAGTATCTACAATTCAGTGAAAATACAAGCACGGTTATCAAAATTTATGGGATGCAATGAAAACAGTTCTTACAGGGAAATTTATAGCTGTGAACTCAGAAATGAGGAAAACAGAAAGGGAATAAATAAATACCTTAAGGCTACAATTGAATTATCTAGAAAAAGAAGAGCAAACCAAACCCAAGGCAAAAGACTAGAGGAGATTATGAAGATTAGAGCAGAAATTAATGCAATTGAGACAAAGAGAACAATACAAAAATTTAACAAATGAAAAAGCTGGTTTTTTCAAAGATTAAATAAAATTGATTAGGCCCTAGCTAACCTCATCAAAAAGAAAGAAAAAATTCAAATTAAGCAAAAAGGAATGAGAAGGGTGAAATTATGACAGTGTGGAAATTCAGAAGATCATCACTAGCTGTTTTGAGATATTTCACTCTCACAGATTTGAAGACATGAAAGAAACAGAAAGATTCCTATAAAGGTACAAACTACCAAAAGTGAATCAAGAAGATATAACTCTCAATAACCCAATAATATCCAATGACATTCAAAATGTAACAAAAGGCCTTCTGACCAAGAAAAGTCCAGGGCCTGATGGATTCACAGCTGAATTCTACAAGAAATTTATAGAAGATATAATCCCCACACTCCACAAACTCTTCCACGAAGTTGAAAAGGAAAAAGTCCTCCCAAAATCATTTCTGGAGGCAAGTATAATACTCATTCCAAAACCAGGGAAAGATACAACCAAAAAGGAGAATTACAGGCCAACCTCCCTCATGAAAATAGATGCAAAAATACTCAACAAAATCCTGGCAAATAGAATACAGCTAATCATCAAGAAGATCATACACCATGACCAGGTAGGATTCATCCCAGGGATGCAAGGATAGTTCAATATTTGAAAATCTATGAATGTACTACAATATATTCATAGACTGAAATCTAAAAAGCACATGATCATCTCAATTGATGCAGAAAAAGATTTTGTCAAAGTCCAACACTCATTCATATTCAAAGCCCTACAGAAAACTGGAATAGAAGGCCTCTAATTCAAATTCATAGAAAACATCTATGACAACAAAACGGATAATATAGTTCCAAATGGGGAAAAACTAAAATATTTTACTCTTAAATCAGGTATAAGACAAAGATGTCCTGTATCACACCTCATATTCAATATAGTTTTAGAATCATTAGCAACAGCCATTAGAAAAGAGGGGGAAATAAAAGGAATAAGAATAGGTAAAGAAGAAGTTAAATTATCACTATTTGCAGATGACATGATCCTTTACGTGGAAGACCCAAAATATTCCACCAAGAAGTTAGTAGAATTGATACACAAATTCAGTAGCATATCAGGATACAAAGTCAATACTCAAAAGTCAATAGCATTCCTCTACACAGAATAACGAGCACACTGAAAGGGAAACAATAGAAACAATACCTTTTACAATAGTAGCGTGGAAAATGAAATACCTTGGGATGCACTTAACCAAGGAAGTCAAAGATCTCTTCATGGAAAATTACAGCACCCTAAGAAAAGAGATCATAGAGGATTTCAGAAAATGGAAAAATATTCCCTGATCCTCGGTAGAAAGAACCAACATCACGAAGATGGCCATACTCCTAAAATTGTTGTATGGATTTAATGCAATTCCTATGAAACTGTCAGCAACATACCTCCCAGACCTAAAAAATTCGTTCCTAATATTTATTTGGAACCAGAAAAGACCTAGAATAGCAAAGGCAATCTTGGCCAATAAAGACAAGGCAGGAGGCATCACAATTTCTGGCTTGAAATTATACTACAAAGCCACTGTGATAAAATCAACATGGTATTGGCAGCGAAATAGACCTGAGGATCAATGGAATATATTAGAACATGCAGAGGCCTCTGCGAACACACTCAGCCACCTTATCTTTGACAAAGTGGCCAAACATACTTACTGGAAGAAAGATAACCTCTTTAACAAATGGTTCTGGCAAAACTGGCTCTCTACATACCGAAAACTAAAACTTGACCCAGATCTATCACCATGCACTAAGCTGAAGTCAAAATGGATTAGAGATCTAAACATTAAAACAGAAACACTCAATCTCCTGGAAGAGAAAGTAGGAGGAACTCTTGAAGAGATAGAGGTAGACAAAGAGTTCATGAACAAACATGTATTAGCACGGGAAACACTTGAAAGAATTAACAACTGGGATCATCTCTTCTTGAGTTTCAGCACATCAAAAGAAATTGTCACCACAGTGAAAAAACAACCCACAAATTTTGAAAAAGTCCTAACTAATAAGCACTCAGACAAAGGTCTGCTCTCTACAATATATAAAGAATTAAGCTATATCAGGGCCCTCAAATTTAAAGACCCTATCCAGAAATGGGCATCTGAGATGAATACACACTTCTCAGAGGACGAAATTAAAGAAACAAATAAATATATGAAAAAGTGCTCTGTATCACTAGCCATCCATGAAATGCAAATTAAAACAACACTGAGATACATCTCACCCAAGAAAAAATGGCTATCATAAAGAAATCAACCAACAACAAATGTTGGAGAGGTTGTGGGGAAAAAGGAACCCCTCGCTACTGCTGGTGAGAATGTAGACTGGTGCAACCATTATGGAAATCAGTATTGAGACTCCTCAAAAATCTAGGACTGGAAATCCCATCCAGTACAACTTTCCCCCTACTTGGAGTTTTCCCTAAAGAATTGAAAACATCATATACATGTGCGCCTTTATAGAAGCACAATTTGTGATAGACAAATCTTAGAAAAAATCCTAAATGCCCATTACCAAGGGAGTGATTGAAAAAGATGTGGTATTTTTATATAATGGAATGTTACCCAGCTATAAAGGACAAAAAAGTCAAAGCCTTCATGTGTAAGTGGATGCCACTTGAATATATGCTCATCAGTGAAATTAATCAGACCCACATATATAAATATCATATAGTCTATGTACTGTAAGAACTCAAATGAAGAAATGAAAGTTGAGAGGTGTAACACAGTTATTGGAAAGTAAGAACTTAATGATTAAACAACACAGAGAGAGCAAATAGAAAAGCTAGGAAATATGGCAAGGGCACAACCAAACTCTTATATAAACAATATAGTTAAGGCAATGGACCTAGAATTTCCATCAGGTTCTTGAAAATTGGTGTTAATGGGTAGAATTCTCTCCCTGACTAACTATATGTGCTGATGTTTGTGAAATAAGCAACTACGCTGAGAATAGCAATGTGTAATACTAAAACTGTACTTGCATGCCAAATTTGTTTTTAAAGAATAATAAGAAATTAAAGAGGACAAGAAAATAAAATTAAGCATCAAGTGACCCCCACTATAGACCAGCAGAAATTAGCAATAAAATTATCCAAGGCATACTACATGCATGCATACATACATAAATATATCACTTCCTCTCTCACTCCCTGTCCTGTCTTTTTCTCATCCCAGATTTTACTTCCCTTTAATCAGATTCTTTCCTTGTAATCTAGTACTTGGGAACCCAACACAAGAGATTGCTCTAAGTTTGGAACTGGCCTTGGCTACTAAGTGAGCTTAAGGAGAGCCTGAACTGCATATGGAGAACCTGTCTCAAAAAGACAAAACAGAAAAACAAAATAACCCCCCCAAGAAACTGGACTCTTTCCCTTTCACAGTATCAATTGAAGCTTTCATATTTTATTTGTTCTTTCAGGTTTTGACACTAATGAAACAATATTATGTTTGCACATGTGGGTCTGATTTATTTCCCTTGAGCATAGTCTCTAGTGGCATCCATTTACCTATAAAAGTCTCAAATTTATCACATTTATAGCTGAATAATACTCTATTGTATAAAAATACCACATCTTATTTATGCTCTTCAGTTGATGGGCATTTGTGCTGTTTCAAAGCTTTAGTTATGGCAAAATGTTCTGCTATAAACATGGGTGCACATATATTACTGTGGTATGATGTTTTCAATTCTTTTGGAAAAATACCCAGGAGGGGAAAATCCTAGCTCTTTCACAAATCTCCACACTGATTTGCATAGTGGTTGTACCAGTCCATATAACCATGAACAGTGGAGAAGGGTTCCATTTGCCTCACAGCTTCCAGCATTTGTTATTGGTTAGCTTCTTGATAATAGCCATTCTTTCTGGGGTTAAATGGAAACTCAGCATTATTTTAATTTGCTTCTCTCAAATGATCTATTTATGCAACTGAAGAATACATAAATAAGATGTGGTATTTTTACATTGAATACTTTTAATATCTTGTTTTGTCATTTGTATTTCTTCATTTGAGAAGTGTATATTCATCTTAGATGCTCACTTTTGGATTGGGTCTTTGAATTTTGTGGGCCTGATTTTTTAAAAATCTTGATACTTTGTACATAGAAGGCCTTTGCTAGAGGGACAGTTCTCTATATTTTTTCCAAATTTATGGGTTTTCCTTTTCTCTGCTCGTGATTTCTTTTATGTGGACAAACTTTTCTGAAATATGAGATTCCAGTCGATAATTCTTTGAATTATGTTCCCTACAGTTTTGGTTTTATTCATGAACTCTCTACTTACCCCTATATCCTGTCTTTAAGGTAGCTACCTAATATTTCATGCAGAATATTTAGAGTTTCTGTTTTAATATTTAAGTCTTTGATCCATTTTGATTGCAGTTTAGTGCACTTTGATAAACATAGTTCTACTTTTAGGCTTTGGCATGTGGAAAGCCAGTTTTTTTTTTTTGGCTCCATTTATTAAAGAGACTATCATTCTTCCCTTGAACATATTTAGCCCCTTTATCAAAAATAAGGTGGCTGAGTGTGTTGCTAATTATGTTTGTATCTTCTAATCTTTTTCATTGATTCTCAGGTCTTTTTTTGCCAGTACCATGCTGATTTTGTCACAGTAGCTTTGTGGTATAATTTCAAGTCAGGGATTGTGATGTGTTTTGCCTTGCCTTTCTTGACCAGGACTGATTTTCACATTCTAGGTTTCTTCTTGCTCCAAATCACTTTTAGGAATATTTTCTTGAGAACTGTGAGGTATACAAATGTATTTTAATCAGGATTGCATTGAATCTGGTTTTCTATTTTTCTTTTGTTGTGATAGAGAGGATTAAACTCAAGACCTTGGGTTTGCCATACAAGTGCCTATTCTACTGAGCTATCTTCCCAGCCCAGGACTGCATTGAATCTGTAAAGCAATTTTGAGAGTATGGCCATTTTCACAATGCTGTTTCTTCTTATCCAGGAGAAGGGAATATCTTTCCATTTTCTGAAATACTCTTTAATTTCTTCTCTCAGAGTACTATAATTTTCAATGTATTAATCTTTTCCTTCCTTTGTAAGATGGAGTCCTAAGTATTTTGTTTGGATGTTATTGTGAAAGGCATGGTTTCTCTAATTTCTATCTTGGTGCTCTCTCTGTGCACAGCACTGCTATTGATTTTTGAGTATTGACTTTATATTCTGCTATGCTATTGAATTAGGCTACTAAATTTCCAAGCCTATTGGTAGAATTTTTTGTGTCTTTTATGTACAGTATCCTGTCATCTGCAATTAATGATTATCTCACTTCTTCCTTTCCACTCTTTATTCATTTTATTTCTCTTTCTTGTCTAATTGCTCTGGCTAATGCTTACTGAACTATATTGAATAGGAATGACAGTGGACAACCTTGTCTTGCTCCTCATTTTAATGTGAGGCATTCCTTTTTTATCCAGTTAGTATAATGTTGGCTGTTGGATTGTCATAGATGATTTTTGTCAGGATGAGGTAAAGATGATCTATTCTAATTTTCTGTAGGGTTTTTAATCAGGAATAAGTGATTCCTGGAAGGAAGCTTTATCTGCATTTATTGAGATGATCATGTGATTTTTTTGTCCTTTTCTCTGTTGATGTGTGTTACATTTATGGACTCATGTATGTTGAACCATTCTTGCATTCCTGGGATGAATTTTACTTGCTTGTGATGTATAATGTTCTTGATGATTTGCTACATTCTGTTTGGTAGTATTTTATTGAGGATATTTGCATCTATGTTTATTAGGAAGATCAGCCTATAGTTCTCTTTATCATGAGTCTCTGGTTTTGTTATTAGTGTAATAATTGGATACAGGAATGAGTTTGACGGAATTGCTTCCCTTTTGACTTCATTGAAGAATTTGAGAGTAGGTGACATTAAATCTTCTCTCTCTCTCTCTCTCTCTCTCTCTCTCTCTCTCTCTCTCTCTCTCTCTCTCTCTCTCTTTCAGAACCAAGGATTGAACTCAGGCCCTTTTGCTTGCCAGGCAAGCTCTTACTCTACTGAGCCATATCGCTGGCTCTGACATTTAATCTTTAAATTTCTTGTAGAATTCAGCTGTGAAACCCTTAGGACCTGGCTTTTTCTTTGTTTGTAGCTATTTTATTATAATTACAATTTCATCAACTAATATCGTGTTATTCAGAATGTTTTTATCTTCTTGATTCAGCTTAGGTAATTCATATGTATCTAGGAAACATTTTCAAAGTAGGTATTCATGAATTTGTGAATTTCTATATGGTCTGTGCTGTGATTTTACCCATTTCCTTCCTTTTTTCATGAATTAGTATTTTTTTCTTTTTTCGTAAGGGTAGATAGGATTTTCTTTTCATTTTATTAAGATTTTAATAATCAGGGATGGTCAAATAGCTCAGCAGATTGAAGTTCCTGCAAGCAGGTGCAGGGGCTGGAGGTTTGCTACCTGGGCCTGAGTGCTGGCCCTGCCCTTAGCGCATGTTGAGAGGCCAATTGAGACTAGGCATGGTGATGCATGCCTGTAATCCCAGCACTTGTGAGGCTATAAACAGGTGAATCACTATGAGTCTGATCTAGTAGTGAGACCCTGAAAACCCTGTAGACACTTGCATTAACAAAATACAAAACAAAATTTAATAATTATCTGTAAAGCATTTTAAAGAATCTATTAATGTGGAGGCTGGTACAAGAGGACCACAGTTGAAGTCCAGACTTTTCAACTTAGCAAGATACAATATCAAAAACAGAAATAGAAAGAAATGGCTGGGGATATAGCTCCATGTGAATGCCTTGAGTTTAATTCCCAATTCTTAAGAATAAATGTATGGGAGACAGTTTATTACCAAAGTCCTTAGTTCTATCCTTACTGGGAGAGGGGATGATAATTGTCAGCCATACCCTCAATAAAATCCTAAGAGGCCCTGCTTTCTCAAATCTTTAAGTTACATTACATGATAGTCCCACCTTTTGCTACTCAGGTGCAAGAGCTTCGGGGTAATTCAAATACCACAGACTGCATTTCTATCTTCATGTTGACATTTCCAGTGTTGGGAAGAATGAAAACTATTAACCACCATTCTTTGTATAACCAAGATATCTTTCTTTGTCCATATTGCTCTGAACAATGAAACAAAGCTTGACAATACCTTGTCAAAACACTTCTGTTTTGGGTAAAGAGTATAGTTGGAACTGTCCCAAGTGTACAGACATGGTTCATCTTCTTCAGGTAAGCATGAAAAAAATTTCAGACTCTCTTTTTGGAGCCCGATCTTTTCCCAAATGGCATATCTGTTATAATGACATCCACAGAGCCAGTTCTCAGTGGTGTAGCTATTCCACTGAACAGTATCAGTGGACATGCCCCAAGAAGGTTTGCCTTCTTGAACTTGGCTCTTCATCAACAAAGATGAGATGTTATTTACTGCTCTTTTAACAGCCAGTGGGACTATTATGACCAGCAACATGTTAACAGACTGTTCAGTGGCCCCCTTTATTGATATTACCCCTTTTCCACAAATTGTATCAATTATTATATCAGCAGGTTGAGGTGCACAGAGCCTAAGCATCCCATGAGCAAGAGTTGATCTAAGAGTTATGGGTACAAAATGTGCAATATTTCTATGGCGGGGACTCTCCTCAGTCAGTGCAATGCCCACAACCATCTCATTATCAATGATATTCAAGAGAACCTCCACATCAAAATAGCGTATGATACATGAATCTAAAGCATTGTCAATTAAACCTCTATCATCTCTCTCATCTAATTTATCTCCTTGTCCATTTACAATTTTCTCTTTATTTGAATTCATGTTCATCTTTCTGCACTTTGGTTTTTACTTCTTGAAACAAGTATTAACATCCCATGCTTTTAAAAGATCTGACCATGGGAGTTTTCCAGTCAAGTCTTCAAAATATTTCAGAGCTTCTTCCTTTGTTTTTTTCAACTTGAAATCTTTAAACTCCTCAACAACAATCAACCTGTGCCAGACTTTCCACTGAAATGTCAAGATATATCTTGCCCAGCCTTTGCTAATTTTACATGATGATCCCAATTTCTCTCCAATTTCATCTGTAGCTATTAGCTCAAAGCCAGTGGGGACAGTGGCTCCAATAGTGACATGGAAATGCTCAGATTTGTTTTTGGTGCCTCTTTCTTCAGTCACTGCTACAGATCTTTGATTCTCATGAAGATCAGCAGTCAGGAGGTGATCAGTAGCTTCTTTAATGTGCAACATTTTCACAATGTTTCCAAGATCCCTAATAAAATTCCCTTAGGGCTCTAGTACATCACAGTCTCTGAGTTTTCAGGCCCATGCCACTGAAGCAGTTCATTAACACCAGAAGCGTGGATAGGGGTTATCAATTTTACTCATTCTTTCAAAAACCAACTATTTGATGCATTTATTCTTTATATTATTTCCTTTCTCTCTGTTGCATTAATTTCTGTTCTGATCTTTGTGATTTCCTGCCTTGTTTGGGCATTGGGCTTGACTTGCTCTTTATTTTTTATGTATTTAATATAGGGTCTCACTACACAGATCAGTCTTAATCAGACTTATAGTGATTCTCATTTTCATCTTTCCAAATTCTGGGATTATAGGCAAGGGTTACCACACAACACACACCATCTCAATTGCCCTCTCAGCAAGCCCTGGAGGTACGGCCAGCCCAGCACACTGGGGATCAAACTCTGGCCACTGTGCTCTGCCTAAGCAGGCATCTGGCTGGCTCTTTTGACTTGCTCTTCCTTTTCTAGGAGTTTGAGGTACAACATAAAATTGTTTATTGGGGCTTGTTCTGTTTTCCTAATTGGAGAATTTACCACTATAAATTTCCCTCTTAAGACAGTTTTCATTGCATTAAACAGGTTCCAATAAGTTGTATCTGCATATTCATTTGATTTTATATATTGTTGATTTTCTTCTTCAATTTTATCTGTGATGCACTGGTTGTTCAGGAGTGTGTTATTTAATGTCTATGTGTTATGGAGCTATTGCTGTTTCTTTTGTCAGTAATTTCTGGTGTTATCGCATTATGACCAGATAATATAGGATAATTTCAATTCCTTTGCATTTATGTATGCATACTCTATGTACAAGTAATTAGTATATTTTGGAGACTGTGGTACATAAAGATGAGAAAAATGTGTATTCTTACATTGCTGGGTGGAACACTGTAAAGTTCTACTAAGTCCATTTCTTTTTCAGTTTTGTTCTGTTATTTCTTTTATTTTTTCTCAAATTCATCTCTTTGCGACAATGAGGTACTAACATTCTGCATTACAATTGTGTTATTGTTCACTTGACTTTTCATTTCTGTTAATATTTGTCTATGTAATTGGATGCTCCTAATTTGGGTGCATATGTATTTATGATTGTTATCCCTTCCTCTTGCAGTTTTCCACTAACAATTAGTTGGTGACCATCTTTATCTCTTCTGGTCATTCTCGGTTTTGATGTTGATATATCAGCAACCTGAGTAGCTACTCTTACTTTTTTCTGGGTTGAGTCACATGGAGTGTTGTTTTTCCATTGTTTGAATTACAATCTATGAATTTCCTTTTGAGTTAAGGAAATTATATACAATATATTGTTTCTTATATACAACATATTGTTGGATTTTATCTCTAGATCCACTTCTCGATCCATTCTATTTCTTTTGATTGATGAATTGAGTCCATTTACACTGATAGTTATAACTGATATGTAATGGTTTGTTTTTGTCATGTTATTTTCCTACAGTAAGTTCCCTACTTTTCACCTCTGTTTAGTTGCTTGTTCTGCTTGGAGGTTATTTTCTGTCATTGTTCTTAAAGCTGTGGTTGCTTCTGTCTCTTTCTAGAATATCATTAAGTACTCTTTGTAGGGTTGGTTTGGTGGTCATGAATTTCTTCAGTTGTTCTTTGTTATGGAAGTATCTTATCTTGCCATTGAATGTGATGGATAGTTTTTCAGGATATATCAATTTGGATTGGAAGTTGTTTGCTTTCAGGACCTTAAATACTTAACTGAAAGTTCCTCTTGATTTGATGGTTTATGTTGAGTAATCAGCCTTTATTCTAAGGGGTTTTTTGTTATATGTGATCTGGTCCTTTTTTCAAAAAGCTTTTAATATTTTGTTATTTTGATGACTTTCTGGGATCTTGATTATTATGTGTCTAGATATAGATTTATTTTGAATGTGGATAATTGGAGTTCTATATGCCTCACTTGACTCTATGTCAAATTCTTTGCCCATGCTTGGGAAATTTTCTGCTTCAACTTCTGCAAATAGCCTTTTTATGTCATTTGTGCTGACTCCTGATTTTTCATTGACACTTATTAGTCTTATATTATTTTTTCTTTGCACTACCTTGTAGCTGCTGAATTGTTATTTCTTGGTCCGTTATAATTTTTAAGGTATCTTTCCTTTTGCATTCACTAGCTGCAATACAGTCTTCAAAGTCTGAAAGTATACCTTCAGTTTTGTTCAAGTGGTTATTTTTGGCTTTCAATGAAATTTTTCATTTCCTGGATATCCATTTGATTCTGTTTCATACTTTCTAATTCTTTCCAGTATTGTTCATTTATTGTATCCATCATTTTTCTATTCTGTATTTTTTAACTAGATCTTCTTTAGATATGGTAAACAAGTCTTTCATAATTGTCCTTTCTTTTTTGACCTAGGAGATTATTTATGATATGATTTCTTTCACACCTTAATGCCATTGTTTCATTACTTTGGTTGCTATTATTTCAGAAATTTCAGGTGTGACACTTTCGAGTTCATCTATGTCCTTGTGTCCTGGTCTTGCTGTGGGCTGGATGTCTGAGATTGCCTTTTGTTTTTTCATTTTGGCATTATTGAAGCTCTCAATGTTCATCTGGACTCAGCAGACATGGGAGGGGGGACAAGGTGGGAGGCAGCTCAACAAGGCTCCTGTGACAGGGATGGAGCAGGATAGGCTCACCATAGCTCCTTTTGTATGAGACTGAGTGTCTTTTACCACAGTGAAAGGCAGGTGAGCCACAACTCAGCAAGGCTCCAAGGATATTGGGGGCAGACTAAAGCTCTGCAAGCCTCTGGCAATTGTAAAGAAGTAGGGTAGGTAGGGATCACCAAGGCTCCTGTGTCTAGTGGGGGATGGCAAAGTTCGGTAAAGCTCTTGAGATGGTGATAATGGTGGAGCAGGATTCACCAGGTCCAATTAGCTGCCTGGTATCTGCCTGCACTGTTGAAAGTGTTTTTAGACATCCATAGGCTAATCAAATATATAGCTCAGTGATCCTCACTATCTTAGTCTGTCTTCTCTTTACTAGGACCAAATATCTGACATGCAAACCTTCAAACGAGGAGAAATTTATTTTATTTCACAATTTTGAAGTTTTAGTCTATGGCTGGCTGGCTCCAAAGCAGGCTCACATGGTGGATGGGCTTGAACAGAGGAAAGCTGCTCACATAAGTGCAGCCTAGAAGTGGGGAGAAATACACCCTTTCATTTCACTTCTTATACTAGGGAGACTATAGGATATTTGTACATGTGTGTCTGGTTTATTTCACTTACAAGTATATGTTCAAGTGGCATCCACTTCAATATAAATGCTTCAAGTTTATCATTCTTAATAGCTAATGGAATTCTTAATAGTAATATGCCATTATATAGAAATATATCTTTCTCAATCATTCCTCATGTGATGGACATCTTGGTGGTTTCCAAGATTTTGCTCTTACAAATTGTGCTGCTATAAACATAGGTACACATATATCACTA
>PVKA01040811.1:0-18496 GCA_004027165.1 Ctenomys sociabilis | reverse complement strand
TTTAGTGAAATCTTGTACCATGTATAATGCTGTTTTCTTCTATCACCATTTTGTATTCTTTAAAAATAATAATAAAAAGTACAAAATTTTAAAAAATAAAGAAATCACAATGGCAGTTCTGCTGAAGTTTGTTCCTGAAGGGGACAACATCCCAGATGCCCTGGGGCTCATCAAATATCTTAATGAGTGGCTGCAGATCATCAAACCTCAGAGCAACGACCTGACACCGTCCTCCCTGCCCTGGAAAATACCGAGTTCTTGGAAATTACTCTTTGGCAGTGGTCTTCCCCCTGCACTGTTTTGACCTGTTTTCAGCCTCTTGAGACACTGCAAAAATGTACTGTCCGAAAATACATTAGGACATACTTTTTGCAGAAAATGTTCCAGAGCAGTGGATTGACAGATCGTCTTTTCCCATGCCTTCCATCAACTACAATGGATGTAAAGCTTGTGCAATAAAATTTTATTTCCTAAGTAAAAAAAAATAGACAAATAAGAATAAACATAAAAAAGTCAGAATCTGGCAGTACTGTGTTGCTAGCATCATAGCTAGGGCTTCTCAAGCTTCCATATGTATCTATGGCCCATATGTTTTTATGTATGAGAATGTACAATGAAATATTAGTAGCTCTACCTGTCAAAAATGCACCTTGAGTCATTGTGTTCCTTTGGATCAGTGCAAAATAAAACTTTATTAGTTTTATTATTAAGATTATTGATCCTAGAGTGTATGTCAGGAGCATGATTTGCTGTTAATTTAAATGAACCATGGTCATATATACCTATTGTTTATTTGTTACAAGTTCTGCTTGACTATCTCACGCACAGAGCAAAGAGGACACTGGGACTGGTCACTGTTGGCACAGTCTCTTTGGCATTGTCGATCTCAAGTGCAGCTGTTTTCTCTGCTGCCTTAGCCCATTATGGTGAAATAGTGCATTTCACAGATAATTGGACCAAGACTCTTCCGATGTGCATGATCAGCTTAATCCCTCTAATTATCTCAAGGTTTTATATAGCTGTTGTAATAGTAACTGGATCATGTCTCTCTGCTCTCTTCTTAGTCTGATGCAGGGTGGCTCAAACCAAAGAGCATGTAAGAGCAATGCAACCACAGGTCGCAGTGATTCACCTTCCACGAGCAAATAAAAAGAAAGGGAGATCTGTTGAGGACCATCCTGTATAATTGTTGGGGGAAAATCATGAGTCACCCACTGATCTCTGAGTCTTCCAATGACCCCTCTGATCACTATACACCTAATGAATATTGGGCAGCATGGAGTGCTCTTGCGTCCGCCTGTCCTGAAGCACTGACCTCCCTGCCCCCCATCACGCTCTACGAACTTTGTCTCTGTTTCTTCTTTCACCCTTTCACCACACCACACAGGTGCTGGGAACCCTAACCAGAACCCCAGTAGCGTGTCCCGCAATAAGGTCATAACCATCGCACCTATTTCCTCAGCCGGCTTTGCCACACCCCTATTTCTTGTCTTAATAACTGTATGCTACTATAATTTGTTTATTTTTTAGACCAATTTAGTCTGTTTAAGACGTTCTCAGGGCTAGCCAAACAGCTCAGGGATCCCTGGGCCTGCCACATCAGAGCACACTGAGACATTGAATGAAACTGGGTGTGGTGGCATGCTCCTATAATCCCAGCACTTGAGAGACTGAAAATAGGAGAATCCATACATCCAGTCTAGTAGTGAGACCCTGAACACTCTGTAGACCCTTCCCTAAAATACAGGGGAAAAAAAGACATTCTCCTTGGTTAAGTGGTACACAGTACTCAAGAGGCTGAGGCAGAAAAATTGCTTTGAGTCCAATACCAGCCTTAAATATACTGTGAGATCCTGTCTTTAAATTTTTTTTTAATTTTAAAATTAAACGTGCTTCCATGCGCAGTTATTATTTACACCTAATCTCAGTCTGAGGCAGAAGGATTACAAGTTTGAGGCAGCCTAGGTAACACAGTGATACCCTCGATTAAAATGAAAAATAAAATAAAATAAAGAGCAGTAGCATGTAACTCTGTTGGAGTGCTTGCTTAGCATGCTTAAGGCCTTGGGCTCAGTCCCCAGTGTGGTACAAGTTGAGATGATAGGTGTTAGATAGAAAGACAGACAGATAAATAGAGATGATAAACACATATAACTGTTTTGAGAGGTGTCCATGCTTTACCAGAATGCCAAAGGAACATTGTACAAAAAAAAAAAAAAAAAACTTCAGAACCTCCAAGATTTAAAAGACATGTTTGTGTGGAAAGCCAATTAGCTTGAGAACTCATGGTTTTCTGAAAAAGAAGTTAAAATATAACTGAGTTACTGTCCATGACTGCCTTCCAACATTGGAGCCATGACAGGCCACCTCAGAAGACCATTCAGGGCCTGCATTTCCTGTCACAGCAGTTGCAAAACCATTTGCACTTTTGAAATGCAAATCACCTCACTCCCTAGTGGTGATTTAGGCCAGGGAGGCACCTCTTCTCAGAGTTGCCTGGCTAAGCTGAAGTGCGGTTGGGTAGCTCCTTTCTAAAAGTGGCTTAGCAGCTGAATGCTGCTCCATCCTGGGCTGCTCCCCTCTCCTTCTGAGGTATGAAGTGAGCATAAATCAGTGGCAAAGTGAATTTGAAAAAGCAAGAGTAAAAAAAAAAAAAAAAAGGCAAAATTAAAGGGTGAGGGAGAAACTGGCCATGCAGAATGAGCCTAGACAAAGTAAAAGAGGAAAAAACAAGATGAAAGACCAACCTAGTGAAAGGAGGACAGAGAAAGCCATGATAGCAAGTTGCTCTTGGCAGGTGTTCTTGTCTTGGTTCGGTTTGGTTTGGTTTGGTTTGGTTTGGTTTGGTTTGGTTTGGTTTGCTTTGCTTTGCTTTGCTTTGCTTTGCTTTGCTTTGCTTTGCTTTGCTTTGGCTTGGTTTGGTTTTTGAGACAGGGTCTCACTATGTAGTTTGGGCTGGCCTTAAACTCCTTTTGTAGCCCAAGCTGGCCTCAAACTCAGAACTATCCTCCTGCCTCAGCTTCCCAAATGCTGGGATTACTGGCATGTACCACCAGGCCTGGCCGTCAATCTATGTGAAGAAACAAAAAAATGCTTGTGAGTTATTTCTCAGATAAAGGATTATTATCAAGAACATATAAAGAAAAAACAAACAACAACAACAAAAATCAGACCCCCTCCCAGTTTTTATGCTACTGGGGATTGAAACCAAAGCCTTGTGCATGCTAGACAAGCATTCTATCACTGAACTTCATCCCAAGCAACCACCCCCATTCAAAGATCTAATCCCAAAAATGGATCTCAGATTAATACACATTTCTTAGGTGAAGTGAAAATGGCAAATAAATATATGGAAAAAATGTTCAACATCACTGTTCATTAGACAGATATAAATTAAAACAACACTGAGGTTCCTTCTCACCCCAGGAAGAACGACTATCATCAAGAATTCAACCAATAACAAATGCTGGAGGGTCTGTGGGGAGAAAAGAACCCTTCTCCACTATTGGTGGGAGTGTGGATTCCTAAAAGACTAGAACTGAAAATTCCATTGGAACCAGCTATTCCTCCCCTGGGTATTTTCCTGAAAGAATTAAAAACATCATACTGCTGCGAGATACGTACACCCATGTTTAAAGCAGCACAGTTTGTAAGAGCTAAATATTGGACACAACCCTGAGACCTATATCAATTGGTGAGTGGATAAAAAGACATGCTTTTTTTATACAATGGAGTACTATTCTGCCATAAAGAAAGATATGCTTGAGACACTTCTAGGAAATTGGATGCACCTTGAGATCATACTCTTAATGAAATAAATCAGTCACACATGTGTAAATATTGCATTGTTTCTCTGGTGTGGTTGCAGGCAGCCTGAGTTAGAGAGAAGTATTATAGGCAGTCAGATAGGGTCAGGCCTTCAAAGGAGATGACAAAGACCAGATGTTTTCCAGCTGTGGGAAGGATGGAGGCCCCTGGTGCAAATCGAACCTAAAGATTGGCATCCAGGATTGATCATTACTCAGGAAAAATTGTTGTCTGAAGGCTACCCAATAAGGTCCTGTTTTACATTCATGCCTGCTTGTTACGTGACTCACTAACCCATTTGGTCTTGGGTTTAATCAATTTTGCCTGAGAAAATAGTGCTCATAATCCCATTTGTTGGCCAAAGTTTTATCCCACCCTGCATCCGCATAAGGGAGATCCCTTTTTCTCTACCTCAGCCCCTCATGGTTTTGCCCGATAAAGGTAACCTAAAACAGCTTCCTGGGCAACCCACTCAGGTCCTCCTTCAGTCTGACAGAAGCTTTCCTTTCCAATAAAGTTTACCCTACACCTCCATTTGTTCCTAAAATTCATTCTTCAGTTTTAGAAAATACAAACTCATCCAGGTCAGGTTGGGAGTTTCATATAACCTATATCAGTGTAAGAAATCAAAGTACAAATAAGGAACAAAATGAATAATAGGTATTATGAAACAAGAAAATATTCAAATGAAGGGAACAGGGGGAAGGGGTAAAGAAAGAAAAAAAGTTTTCTTTTTTGTTTTGTTTTGTTTTGTTTCTTTGGCAGAACCCCAGATTGAACTCAGGCCCTTGCACTTGCCAGGGAAACACTTATTCCACTGAACCATCTCCCCAGCCCAAGAAAGAAAAAAGGTTTTTTAAAAATAAATGAAAACAGGCCAGGGAGATGGCTCAGTGGAATAAGCACTTCACTAGCAAATGCAAGGGCCTGAGTTCAATCCCTGGTTCTGCCAATAAAATAAAATAAAATATGAAAATATTGAAACAAAACTTTCTAAATGGGGAGTGGAGGGAGAGTAAGAGAATGGCAAAAAATGTTAGATCACATACAGGTCCAAGTTCTCCATGGCACATGTGATCATTATGTATACCTGAAATGTACCAATAAAATCTGATTTGTAAAGGGCCGGCCAAATAGTTCAGCGGAATAAAGTGTCTGTAGGCAGGCACAGGGCCAGGGGTTCAGTCCCTGGGGCCTGCTGTGCCGGCCCCACCTCTGGGTGCACTGAGACAGCAATTGAGACTGGGTGCGGTGGTGTGTGCCTGTAATCCCAGCGCTTGGGAGCCTGTAATAAGGCAGATCACTAGAGTCTGATCCAGTAGTGAGACTCTGTAGAGTCTTCCCTAAAATACAAAAATTTAAAAATAAATAAATGAAAATTTAAAAAAATAAAAATCTGGTGTGTGTGTGTGTGTGTGTGTGTGTGTGTGTGACAGAGAGAGAGAGAGACAGAGAGAGAGAGAGAGAGAGAGAGAGAGAGAGAGATTTAGGAATTGCTCTGTGCCTGTGTTCTAGGATCCTGTAATTAACAAGTCACACCCTGATCTCATATGTCATACCTCGATTCTTGTTTGGATTTTTAGGGATTTTTCCAAAGATCCTTGGTTTCTGTTTGTTTGTTTGTTTAAACAAGGCCTCACTGGGTGTTTTAGGCTGGCCTTGAACTTGCTTGTTGATTCTAGGCTGTCCCAGAGCTTAGAGCAATCTTCCTGCCTCAGCTTCTGCAGTGCCAGGATTACTCAAGTGTGCAGCACCACATCCAGCATGATCGTTGGCTTTTTTCAGTGGAAATTAGTATTACCAGGCAACTGTGGTGGAGTTACGGGGCTCCTGCGCTAGTTCTGTGGAAAAGCTATAAATGTTTTCATAAAAGAACAATTTCACATTTGGTCAGGGCACAAAACTACATTTCTTGGTTCACAGAAATGACATAACTCATTCTTTTCCTAACAACATTAATAAAAAATCACTATTTTTCCCACAATTTAAATGTGTAAAAACACTGTATTGTTACCAGAAAAGTCTGGCTGTTTGCCATTTGGAACCTACTATGCAGGAATCAAGAGTTGCTGGGAAGGGAGTCAGGTTTATACCCTGAAAGAAAGGAAAGACTATTGTCTCAAAGTTCCATCTCTGGGGACCCAGGAGGGCAGGGCTTTATGGGGAGGGAGAGAAAAGGCAGGGAGTAGTGACCAGCACCCTTTGTGCGGAGTGGGATCTCCCTTGTCCAGGAAGGGTGATTTCTTCTTTAGTTTTCCAGCTCTTTGACAGGACTGTCAAAATGGACTTTGACATCCTGGTTCTAGTTACAACTACTTTTCATAGTAATTCAATATTTTGCGTTAGTTCACTCATTAGCACAAAAAATATTAAAGGACGAGGGGGATTACACAGGCTGTTATCTGAAAATCACCAGATGTTCAGGGTTCCACGCATCTCAAGAAAGGTTGCTTGGATTTTTACGAAACATTTAGGTATAACTTTTCTTTAGAATTTAGAATTTAGAATATGGGCCAGGCATAAGGCAGGATGGCCACAAGTTCGAGATCAGAGTTGGTCAGCCTAAATTACATAATGAGACTTTCTCTTAAAAACAGAAAGGGGCTGGGAAGATAGCTCAGTGGCTTAAGCACCCGCCTGGCAAGCACAAGGTTCTGAGTTCAATCCTTAGTACTTAAAAAAAAGAATGTAAAAGATTGGACAAAGAGAGGGAAGCAAAAGTAATTGCCCAGTGCAACTCTCAAATGACCGCTGTTACCATATCAATATAACTTCTCATTTAGAAATATATCTATAATTCCCATGGGTTTCACAAGGTAGTTGTTTCTAGCTACTGACAGATGGGTCTCTTTTGTTTTGAGATAAAGAGAAAACCCCAGCAGCTTTATTACCATAAGGTGTTGATTTCCTATCATCTTCTGGTCAATCTATAATGATTTAATAAAGAGTTTTAAAAATGATTTTTGTGAAATTTAACAAGCATCACAAAATCCATAAAATGAGAAAAATATTTCTGGCACAAAAGCAACATCACAAACTGGGGGGCAGTGGAGCATGCGTATAATCTCAGCACTGCAGAGACTGGGGATGAAGGATCGCCAGGATGAGTCCAGCCTGAACTACGTAACAAGACTCTTATCTCAAAAAACAAAACAAAACCAAAAAGCACAACACTCCAAGCAGGAACGCACAACTGTAATCGGGGGGGAGGGGCTCGCATTCGCTGCTCCTTTCCAGAATCCAGGATTCGCCTCTAGGAGATTTAAGGCCTTGGTGCCCAGCCCAGTGTGTCATCAGATCCTTGGCTGGAATGCATTCTTATCAGCCGAAAAGTGATTTTTTTAGAGCTTTAAAACTCTACTGGGTAGAAAAAAGAACCTTTCTCTCTAAGAAAGGTTTAATTTATATCATTTTTATAATTTCATTCATTGACATTCTAGCTTAGAGCTGGACAGATAGCTCGGCAGACCAAAGCACCTGTTTAGGCAGAGCGCAGTGGCCAGGGTTCCAACCCTGGCGTGCGTCGCCAGTCCCATCTCCCGAGCTTGCTGAGACAATGGCTGAGACCGGGCACGGTGGTACAAGCCTATAACCCCAGCACTTGGGAGGCTGAAACCAGAAGGATCACTATGAGTCCGATCTGTGTAGTGACACCCTGTAGACCCTGTACCAAATGCATAAAAAAATAAAAATGAAAAGAAATAAATAAAATAACATAGACATTCTGGCTAAAACTCAGCAAGTACATGAAATCAAGACTCTTTTATGTGGCCGTCTTGCTGCAGCATTAACCGGGCGTGAGGCACAGTGCAAACAGCGAGCAGCACAGGCTGGAGGGAGCTGCCTGAGGAATCACTCACCCGAGCCCTTGCTTACTTCCCAGCCCCACCTCCTCAGCTTTCCTTTGCTGCCAAAGACGGCTCCATCTCTGAGCCACTGGAGAAGATATATCCTCTTCTATGGTTGGTAAAAATAAAAGGCCTTCTGGGCCCTGCCAGCTGGCATGGCCCTTTCGCCCTGCCTCTCTGGTCTCCTCAGTGCTTGGATGGAGGGGCAAACCTCAACTCTTCCCGTTGGTCCCCAGGCCTTGTGTGACATGGTCACCCCTACAGCCTCCTGTGGCCTCACAATACCACCAGGCTAGCATGAGTTCTTGCTTCAGTGATAATGGAAATTAAAACTGAAGAAACTACAAATTTACAGGCAAAATTTTAGTTGAAAAGTAAGAGAAAATAAGAGGGCAGATCTCCGACAAAAATCAAGCCAGTCCCCTCAGAAAGAAAAGTATGAGACTATGCGGAGGGAGAGAGTTTGAGTAATTGAGGGGGTTATAAATCTGAAGAGGTAGATCAGAACGGCCCGTTCTTAAAAGAACAAAGACCAATTTTATGAGGTGCTTTTGCTGCTGCGGGTGACAGCGTTCTGGACAAGACCCTAAGATCTTGTGTGCAGTGAACAGCTGGACAGGGCACGTGACTGTAGTGAAGAGCAGCAAAGTTTAATCAGGTGATGGTGTCTCTCTCAGTGAGTGGGCTCATACCAGCAGAAAGAAAAATGGCACAAATGTGAAATGTTTGGGGTTCAAGAATTCACAAAATTAGGGCAAGGGAGATGGCTCAGCAGAATAACTGCTTGCCTGGCAAGTGCAAGGGCCTGAATTCAATCCCAAGTTCCACCAAAGAAAAAAAAACGGAGGAGGAGGAGGAGGAAGAGGAGAAGGAGGTCTGGGGCCAGAAAGATAGCTCAGTAGAATATGTGCAAGCATAGGGTCCTGAGTCCACCAGCACTCAGTAGGCTGAGGCAGGAGGATCATCACAAGTTCAAGGCCACCCTGGGCTACAAAATGAGCTCAATACCGGCCTGAACTGCATAACTCAGAGAACTGCATAACTCAAAAAGACAAAAAAAATTACATTTTCTGTTGGGTCTGAAGCACTCCCATTGGGCCTTCCAGAATGTGACTGGCAGTGTGATTGGCAGTTTGCGGAGAGTGATGTCAGCTATGCCTACTGTACGTATTCTTCCTCATCACTCATTGTGTTATAATAGACTGTAGGCGATTCAGTATGAATCTTTAAGGAGCTCTGCATGAAGGAAGTTTGCTCTAGTTCAGCTTGCAGTGTCTGGTAAACATGCACCCTGCTGTAGGACTTGGGAAGGTGGAAGGCAGGGCCAAGCATCTCCATCTTTCTTATCTCTGCCTCAGGATAGGAGGCCTTAGGACAAAGATTGGGGCATTGTCCACATTCAAGTGAGTGGACGAGCTTGGTCCCATAGTCCCAGCTGTACTTTGTATATTGCTATCTATATCAACTTCAGCAGAACTGGGATCTGGTGGATTATTATCTCTGTTCTGGTTTCATAGCTCTAGAGAAATCTGCTTGACATGGGCAGATTGGCCTTCAGTGAGATTGCTGGTTCTGCTTGGAAGGGTGACCTTCTCACAGGATGACCTGTAAGGCTTTTTCTGGAAACCAGGATATTACAGGTTTAGGCAATGGCTGGAATGGCTGAAAACTTTTAGGCATCTCTCCAGAGAGTTAGTGATCGACTTTACCAGGTGATGTCCTTGTCAATCTTGTAAGTCCTTTTTTTTCGGGGGAGGGGGGAGGAGGACCTGAAACATCCTCCCACTATATCTAGTGCAGGCTGGCCTTGAACTCACTCTGTAGCCACACTGGCTTTGACTTCTCTGTGATCCTCTTACCTCACTGTCCCAAGTCTTGGGATCACAGGCATGTGCCATCATGCCAGGCTCGTAAACCATTTCCTGAAAAACAGGATCTCTCTAATTGCTCACGCTAAGCTCAGCTTGTGATTCTCCGGCCTCAGTCTTCCGGAGTGTTGCCCTTGAGGGAAATGCTGGACATCAGGCATGCTGAGCTCGCACTCCCAAGTCTAAGAATGCATTCTATGGAACAGTGGAGGCTAAGCACAGGAAAGTTCACCTATAGTCCAGCATTCAGGAGGCTCCTCAGCCTCCAGGCAAGAGGATCTCTGTGAGTGTAAGAAAAGGAGACCCTGTCTCAAAATAAAAAAGGAGAAACAATTTTGGAGAAAAAGAATGAAAAATAAGAACAGAAAATAGGAAAATGGGTTGCCAGTGGGCCCACTTGTCAAAAGAAATTGTTTTGTTTTGCTTTGTTTTGTCTTTTGTTTTGTATTTTTTTAGGGAAGGACCTACAGGATGTTCAGGGTCTCACTACTAAATCAGACTTGTAGTGAGTCTCCTGTTACAGCCTTCCAAGAGCTGGGATTACAGGCACAGGCCACCAGGCCCAGTCTCCATTGCTATCTCTGCCCCTGGGACAGAGCCAGCACGGCAGGCCCAGGGATTGAACCCCTGTCCCCTGTGGCTGCTTACAGACACTTTAATCCACTGAGCTATTTTGCCAGCCCTTGTCTTGTTTTAAAAGATGTTTTATAGAGAAAAATCGTGAGGTGGATACAACATTGATCAAAATTATGATCAATCAATAATATTACAAGGACGGTCACCTTGGCAATATTGATAAATAGCAGCAAGGGCCATAAGACATCACTAAGCTTGGTTAATATCTGCAGTTTTAGTCTTGTTTTTAGTGTTAGGCTTTGTTGTCTTGGTCTTAGTGGATGGGAGAGGAAAACTCACCCCTGTTGAGAATGGGAAATCTCAAAAGGATGACTTCAATAACCTCCAACTTCTATTCCTCCCTTAGGGCAGTGTGTGAATCTGGCCATTTAATCTCCTCCACATGCATGTCCAGCCAGGGGCCCATGCATTCCTGTCTTCTGCACTGGCTTTCTGGAGGGCCCAGCCCTGTCTGACTGCTTACAGAATTTCTGCTTGATTAAGTTGTCTAGGACAATGCGACACACACAGCTCACCAGGCCTAGATTTCCCTCTAGATATTAATAATAACTTTAGCGCCTCTTATCTCTGTAAAGGGGGATAAAATAGGCTAAGCAAATTTAAGGCTAATAAACTTTGTTTCTGCCAACTTTTCCTAACCCATTAACATATGCATATCTAAAAATTTAACCTAAGAAAGGGAACAAAGCAAAAGCCAAGCTCTGTTTTACCTTTAGTTACCTACTGGACATTTGTAGGCCCTAGTGAGGACTCACAATTCATAGCAAAAATCGCTTGAAGGCCTTGAAGGCCTGAGAAGAAAATATAAATCATGTTTTGATTGAGTAACAGGTTCAGGGCTCAGGGATTTGTCCTCTGTCTGTGTAGTGGTCTCTGACAAGATCAACAGAACAGTCCTCCCCACCTCCTGTATTCCTCTGCTGAGGCTGCTGTTAGTTACTCAATACCACAAAGTACATATGCAACAGAAATTTATTGTCTCACAGTTCTGGGGATTAGAAAACCAAGATCAAGGGGTTGGAAAGCACCCTACCTCCCCACAGGAACTAGGATGCAGATTTTGTTCTGGGCCTCTCCTAATTTCCAGGGGCCCACTGCAAACCTCTAGCAACCTTGGGCCTGTCAGTATCTCATCCTGACATCTGTCTTCACAGTACCCTGCCTTCCTGTCCCCCCATTGCCCTTGTCCTGTGTGTATTTTTCTCTGTGCCCAAAGGTCCCCTTTCAAGGACACCAGTCATTTGGTAGAGTCCATTCTAATGTAACCCCATTTTAACTTGGTTGCCTCTCTATAGACTCTTTATTTCCCTTTTTTCTCTGTTTCTTACTGCAAAATACCCTTGTCCACTCTAAACAAGGAGATGGTGATTTGAGGCAAACTGACCTTTCCATGTCCTTGTAATTAGCCTTGAATAAATCCCATTGCTCTTCTACCAAGATATGTGGCCTCCTTTGATCTGGTCAGCAGTGAGCAGATGAACCCAAGCACATGGGTCTAGAGAGCATTTCTATCCTATTACCTACTTTAGGCCCAGAACTTTACAGAATGCCTGTCATATACAAGTGCTTGATAAATATTTGTTCAGTTGTCAAGTAGGTGACAATGCTGGTTAGCTTTCTATCACCATGACAAAACACTTGAGATAATAAACCTAGAAAGGGAAGAGATTTGTTTTGTTCTCAGTTTCTGGGGCTTCAGTCCAGGCTTCTTGAGTCTGTGGTAAGGTAGGACATCGTGGTGTTGTAGAGCAAATCTCTACACCCCATAGAGATTGGAAAGCAGAGAGAGGAGAAAGAGCTGGGCCTCAGCATCCCCTACAAGGTTGTACCCTTTAGTGACAAGACTTCCTGCCACTCAGCCCTGTTTTTTCAAGGTTTCACCACCCCTTCAACATACCATAGGCTGGGGGCCAAACCTTTAATATTTGGTCTTAGGGGACATTCAAAACCCAAACTGTAACAGAGGCCATCTCTGTTCCTCTTCCTCAAATCAAATAAACCATGACCCATGCATAGATTTCAGGCAAAGCACTGAATGCAGTTTTGTTAAACAATCATATTAAATATTCTATTTAAATTCTAGGTTTATGTGGAGTTATTTAAAATAGTTCTAAAATAGGAGTGACAGTATACTTTAAAAGCAAATACCAATGTAAGCCACAAGAAGCTTATGAAGTTTCTCTAAAGAGCTAGGAAATAAGTACCTAGGATTCACCCTGAAAGGAACCTCCTACCAGGGGTAGTGGTGCACATCTGTAATCCTAGCATGTGGTGGCTGAGGCAGGAGGATCACCAGGAATTCTAGGTTAGACTGGGCTACAAAGTGAGTTCAAGGCCAGGCTGAGTTACATAGTCTTAAAAAGACAAAGAAAACACAGAGATGGAAAGGGGATGTGGGAAAGAAGAGTCAGAGGAGGGCAGGGAACAGGGGTATAAAAATGATCAAGATGTGATATACATCAAACCTCCACACTGAATGTAATTACTGTATATCACAATTACATGCTAATATTTGTTTTATTACTGTAGCTTTCAAATTGATCTTCTGGTATAAAATAGATCAAGGCTCATTTCCCTACACACAGTTCTCTTCTTTCCCAGTGATTAGTGACTGATGCATTTCACACCTTTGAAGTTGGAATCCAGCAACATACACTATAAATGTCATAGCAGAAGAGGGGCTGGAAGGAAATAGTGACATTCTACCATTTGCCTGAGAAGATGATTCTGTCCCAGAAGAGTCTCAGGTACTGTGGCCTCTACAAAGGCATCCTGATCACACAAGGTAGAAAGGGCCTCAAACTCACAGCTCTTACAGGGAAGCAAGGCACAGGAGGAGCTCTGCGGTGTGCAGGGCAAGGGCTGATGTGTGGGTTCAGGGGCCCAGGAGAGATGGCCGGGGGCTGTGACAGAGCAGCTGGACATGGAACCTGGTCTGCCCCAGACGCTAGAACCTGTGTCTGAACTGGGGTTCAGAGTCAGTAATGCAAAATTTCAGCTACACAACAGAAATAAATTCAAGCCCAATCTCCTAATTCCCTACATTCTCTACAGACCACACTGCCTGGCCTGGACTGACTCAGGCTGAACGCCTGAGCTGCTGGTGGTTTATAAAGTGACGAGCATACGTCAGCAGTCACCTACAGCCATAAAGAGACCATGGAAAGCTGTATCGAAAGGATCCCAAGCTCCTGTAGCTAGCTAGCCCTGAGATCACCAGGGGAAGAGCTGCTTCTTGGGTACCAGCAGTGCAGACGATGGGACGTAAACTCTTTGAGTCAACAGAGTGCATTTTTGTGAACAAAGCTACAAATATAAAAAGGAAAAGTATGTCTGCCCACCCGTGGTACCTTGGACAATTAGTTTAAGTGTTGAACCTGAATTTTATTCCTGCAAAAGGGGAATAAAAGTGCAACATTATTCACAACAGCCTAAGCATCTGTCAACAGATGAACATGCATAACGACCCACATGAAGTCACCATCCAGCCTTTTAAAAGACATTCTGTTCATTAAACTAAGATAGAGCCGGGCGTGGTGGCGCATGCCTGTAATCCCAGCACTCGGGAAGCTGAGGCAGGAGGATTGTTGTGAGTTCAAGACCAGCCTGAGCTACAAAGTGAGCTTAAGGCCAGCCTGAACTGCATAATGAGACCCTGTCTCAAAAAAAAGACCAAAAAATAAAATAAAATAAAATAAATAAACAAAAATAAAATAAGATAGGCATAGAAACAGCGTGTGATCTCATCACGTACATGCGGAATCTGAACAATCCAAACGCACAGAAGCAGAAACTAGAGGAATGTTCACCGGGGCCCTGGGGTGGGGTGTTGCAGAGATACTGGCCAAAGGATGTAAAATTTCAGCTACGCAGTCGAAGTAGATTCAAGAAATCAAGTACACTATCATTGCCCAGTGCAGAGTAGATTTTAAGCATTCTCACTACCAACAAAGGGAGAAAAGCATCCCTCTGCTGCTTTTGTGAGTGTAATTTTAGCAGTGTAATTGGAGCATTAGAATTCAGTGTGTCCCAAAGTTTTTTCTCCCCTACTCAGACATGAATAATCTTGGACAAATTAATAGCCAGGTTAAACAGTACATTAAGGCTTTTCATCAATGAGACAAAAACAGTGCTAACATCAATGCTTACGCAGCTAAGCTAGGTGGGCCAGGTGACCCGGAGGCAGGCCACTCCGTCTCTCTGCTGCAACCTCTCCACACAGGCCCCAGAGCTGTAATTCAGCCTCGCTAAACAGAATTCAGCACAGCTAAAGAAAAGTTGCTATTCTACTGAATATTCTATGATCATCTATAAAATAGATTCTCATCACAAAAAAAAATGAAAGCAAATTGCCTAGTCGACAGCACCAGCAGTTAGCTGGCAAATGCCCAATGCCTGTCAAAGAAAAAAAGGATGCATTTGTACATGAAAGTCTATAAATATTACTGATTGTTTCTTATAATTTACAAATGATAATGAAACATGCAGCACTCTTTGTTGTACATGCCATATAACTAAGTGGTCCTCAGAGAATGCTTTTGAGATTTTTACAGAACTTTTGTATTCTTAATCAATCTATGGTTCTGATTCAATTATAACTTGACAAATGGAGTCCTATGTCCATCTGTTTTCTAGTAAATCAATACATTTATTGATTTACTACAATCAATATAATATGTGATTCATCTTTAAAGTATCTGTCATCCTAAGACAACACATAGGCATTTAATTAAGTCGAGCAGTTTGGCCTGGCAGGCTTCCGGGTCCCAGGCAGAGCAGTAGTTCCTTTCTCAGCCCTGAGATGATTGTCCCTGAGATCCTCTCCTACTTCTGGAGCCCAGCCAGGAAGCAGCATCCCCAATACCTGGAGTTGGTGACCCTGAGTCCCACATGCTAAGAAGGCCCAGGCTGGCCACAGCAAGCTCAGCACACAGCCCTCCTCGGTCTGAAGAACCAGGCTGAGATTGGATGCTCACAGTGCACCTGTGGGTTTTCAGGAGCATCAGAAGAAGCCCCTTAGCCAAAAGCTCAAGAAACCTAAATGTACAAATGCATCAGAAGTAGTAATGATGGGATTTACTACAGAACAAGGAAATCAGTACACCATTTGTCCACTCTCCAAGGCAAATTTTCACATGGGCTCAAATGTATGACACAAAGATGTGGTTTGTCATCCTGAGACAAAACTTTTACCATCAATAGAAACAAGCTCACAGATGCTGCTTTAGCTTCCAAAATCTTATTCTACCTTTTCCAGTGTGGAGAGCATTTATATAGAACTGTCTATGGGCACAGGTGGCTTTGTTTGATGGGCCAAACAAAGCATCCTTCTGCTCCTCAACACAGTCACTACTCTCTAGGTCCATCAAGCCAGTTCCCGTAAGGAGACAGGCTGGGAGCAATTCACCATGGGATGCGGTAGGTTGTGTCCTGACTTAATCAGGAAGTGCATGGCCTTGTCTTCTTGCTCCAGGGCTCTTAAATTCAGAACAGGCCTCATGCCATCCATAGAAAGTGGTTCTGCATCCTGCAGCCTTTTTGTCTCTCACCACCTGCCAGTATATAGAACAGTCATGGAAAACCTATGGCTTCAGAGAGCTGTTTGTATCACTGAAAGTTCTAAAAGGTTCACCATCACTGCTATGGAGGTTTCTTGGGTTGTACACTTTTCTAAAGCTGATGTGCTGCTGCAGGAGTCTGGCGAGGAGCCCACGGACTGCAAGGTGCTTTGACCTGCACTGAGTGGTGATGTCTCCAGGGGTGGTTTTCAAGGAGCTTCTACTGAAGTTATATAGTTATTGAAATGTTCTGTATTCTTAAACACCCTGTGCTAGGGAAGAAAACCTCCACAAAGCAGGCCAGAGCCAGGCTGCCTGGGGATGGCAGATCTACCCAGCTATATGTCTGTATGTCTCAACCTTCGAGGTAAGAGGAGGGCCTTTAAGAGGACAAGGGTCACTTGCTCAAAAATAGCCATGCTTCCCACAGAGGCAGGAGGCCAAAGACCCACTTGGTTCTCTCCAACTCTGCTCCCTCCTGGTTAAAGGGGAAGATGCACATCTTTTATGGTACAGCTCATAGTTTGCCACCTGCTGCTACTTATGTGTACCTGACAGGTCAGACTTCATGGGCTATCGAGTGTTCCATGTTTTTTCTTAGAAAATACCTGCCCCAGTATCTTTTAAGAGGCCTCAGCCTTCTTCCAGGTGGCTTGAGGAAGTCTAGGTCAGAAATTGGGAATTTTCTCCCTACTTGTCATAGAGGTGAATAAGCCTGAGGATTGGCCTCGGTGTGAGTCTTTACAGCGAGACAGACTACATACAGCTGGGTCTTCATGCTGAGTCCTTCCTGGACTGGAAAGTGGGAAACTACACAAAGAGAAGTAAAAGAGTTTGTTTTTAATCAGGAGTAGTGGTTTTCTCCAAGGGCTGTCTCAAAGTTTAGGAGAGTTAAGGTCACAGACTGCTAAGTAGTGTTTGTTTTCTATTTTGTTTTGTTTTGCTTTGCTTTGCTTTGGTTTTAAATGAAGTGAAATTATTTGGGGCTATTTTTTTCTGCGACACTGGAGAATTGAACCTCCTTTATAAAATACTTGTGCAGATACATATTGTATAATTTTTTTTCAATTTTTGTTTGTTGAGTCAGGACCTCTCTGTAAGTCACATTAGCCTCAAACTCCTGGTGATCCTCCTGCATCAGCCCCTTGAGTGCTGGAATTGCAAGGGTGTCACAAGCTCCAGACCAATCCTTTTTTTTTTTTTTTTGTACCAGGAATCGATCTCAGGATCTTTCACTTGCCAGGCAGGCACTATGCCACTGAGGTCTGTCCCCAGCCCTCAGTCCCTTTCATTAAGACTCAATCTTTACTGGGTTCGAATCTCCATGCTGGCTAGTCCTTAGAGATGCAGTCTTTGCTGCCCACTGGCCCTGTGCATGCTAGGAGGGGAAAGAAAGACAACTTCAAGCTTTAGCACATTTGTTCATCACTGATGTGAGTGATATCTTTTTGAGGGACAATAGAGTAAAATTGGCTCAATAAAGTAATGTCAAAAGGCTACATTGGAGCCAGGAATGATGGGGGCATACCCATAATCCCAGTGTGGAAGGCTGAGACAGGGAGATCACGAGGTTGACCCAGACTGGCCAATTTAAATGACTTAACAATATCCTGCCTGAAAATAAGAAAAGGCTGTGGATGTAGCTCCTGAGCTCAATCCCCAATACCTACCTACCTAAATACATTAAAAAATTAATAAAAATTAAACTCTAAGCTGGGAAGATTGAATTTGGTCCAATAAATAATCAAAGGCCATTTTATATTTATGTATAGACATGTGGTTACAGAACAGGAGTTTGTGGCATCCCTAGGACAGGAATTTCAGAAACTTTTCACAGTGACCTACATTTAAACAACAAGTATAAGGCTAAATCATAATTGCCACTGGCCCCCTATCCTCAAAAATTAGATCCAAAGCCTAAGAGAAACAACCCATTCACAAATAGACAGCGAGCTGGTCAAGATGGTGCATGCTTGTAATCCCAACACTTGGGAAGGCTGAGGCGGAGAATCAGAAGGAGCCCAGCTCAGCAATTTTGTAAAACCTTGTCCAAAACAACAAAGTATAATTTAGGGCCAATGAGATAACTTAATGGACTAAGGCACCTGTTTTGGAGAACTCAGGGACCAGGGTTCGATTCCTGGTCCTGTATTTCCCGCTGGCATGCCTTTAACCCCAGTACAGAGGAGGCTGAAAACAGGAGGATCATCACAATTCAGAGGTGTGTGATGAGACCCTGTACCAAATACACACATTTTCTTTAAAAAAAAAAAAAAAAAGTATAATTCCACTTACAGGAGGCATTTAGAACAGTCAGATTTATAGGAACAGACATAATTCAGGGAACCAGGAGCTAGAAGGAGGAGGACACGGGGACCGCCGTTCAGCGGCGACAGCCTCAGTTCAGGAAGACAAAATACTCTGGAGATGGGTAGTGGCGATGATGGCACAAAATGGTTGTCTTGGTTATTTTCCTCTCATTGCTAAGATAAACTCCCAATGGCCAGAATTAAGGAAGGAAAGGTTTATTTAGCTCACAGTTTGTGGAGGTCTCCGTCCATATGAGGCACAGTGGCACATGGTAGAGAGCAGCTGTTCATAGTTGCGGAAAAAACGGCAAGAGCAAAGAGGGGAGCAGAAGCAAGCCTTTCCCTCCCTTAGCCTGTGTGCTGGCTGCCTGCCCCAGGGTGGAGGTAGCACTCACACCCACAATCCCAGGATAGGCCCCGAATCAATCACAAACTCTATTTTTTTTTTTTTTTTTTTTTTTTTTTTTTTT
>PVKA01040810.1:0-18502 GCA_004027165.1 Ctenomys sociabilis | reverse complement strand
CAAGAATTCACTTGTGAGGTACTCCCGGATCTACACCTCTATTATAATATGTATCTGTCATGTGTTTCTAGATCATTGAAGTAGTAAAAGTACTATAATAATAGCACGGTCATACAGTAGTACTATAATAGTAAAATAGTACTTGTTTTCATTATGCCAACATAGTTCCAAACTTAGTTTTCTCTGGCACTGCCATATCTCAGGATCAAGGAGATTCAGAAATAAGGTATATCCAGACATATCAAAGGTTTTCCTTTGTTTAATAAATATCATCAGTCAATATTTTGGGTATGAAGTACAAGACATGAAATTAATGTTCACTTAATGACAGATCAACTTGGGTAATAGATTTAACCTGCAGTGCTGTGTATACTGGTAGCATCCTGGAGTGTTATGGTTGTCATCAATATGTCATAAGACACTGCTGTGACCTTAGTGATAACTGGTATCTCATCAGCCATGATGCCATGGTGAGCATTATAGAGGACAGTGATCCAATAAACAGATAGTGTCTTATGCTTTTTGTTGTTTTCTCTCTATGAATGCCCAGGATCTGTTTCCAAAACTTAACATGTACACTTTCTGATTTCTGAAAGAGTCAGAGTCCTATTTCCTACAGCATATGAAGAGGAAGGTCAAAGATCCAAGAGAAATGTGGAAGCACATGTCCAGAAGGTGAATTGGGATCAAGTGCGTGAAGTCTTCATTTGAGTGCTTAGTAGTACCATGCCCAGTTCCTAGAGAAGCATGTAATAGTTTGTGTTTTTGTGGCAGGTGGCCATCATTTGCCTATATTCACATCAACACTTCTGTTGATATGAGTCTCTATATTCATCAAAATAAATGAGTCAACATACACAATTCTTCATGAAACTTGTCCCCACCCTAGGAGAGTCTCATGGCTATCTTATTCCCTTATTTTTGAAGATTTATTTCCTATGTGCCAATACACTACTTCAGTATATTTCAGGTCTTGAGTCCTCCAAGATGCTTCTAAATCAAGGTTTGATGGAAAGTGAGGATTTCTCCTTCATGACACATTTGAAAAGAAAAGAATCATGCATGATTACTACAAGTTTGTCCAACGAAAAACAGAATACAGAAGTCCCCCTTAAAGATGATACAAATAGGAAAAAATCACCTTCCTTGAAAGAACATCTGTAAAAATCATCCTCTCTTATGTATGCCTAATAGATACCCTAACTGATGGAGGGGACAGCTTGGAAAGGAATGCCAAGAGGAAAGCGAGCACTGTGATGAGCCACCTGAAAATCTGGCCCAGCAGGAGAGCTCTAGCACTGAATCATCTGCAGGTGTACATGTGGGATGCTGCTTCCCAGCCTACAGATATCTGAGAATCACCTGGAGCATGTGAATGAGGGTGTGTTCTATGCCTTAATCTTGCACTTGCCAAACTGAAGACAAAAAGAAGGAAAGAGAAAGAAAGGATCACGAGGAGGGAAAATAGGAATATCACATCTGGAGGTGATATGGAGATATTTGTGAGGTTCTTGTTATTTTTACTTTTGTAGTTTTTTGGTTTTACTATTATAATAAATAGAAGCTAAACCATTCATCTGTGCCTGCATATTATAAATCAGAGTTAGCAACTCCATGGACACCACAAAGCTTTCTCATCTCAAAATAGCAGAAGGAATAAGCACCTTCACAGAACAAGCCTTTAGTTAAATTTTTATTCCCATATCAATTCAATATTTACTACTCATTTTTAGTACATGTTGATAGCACATAAAGTTCCCACTTCTTGTGGGGAATTGGTATAGGTAAATACTACAGCTTAATTAATTTTTAGCCCCTCTCCCACCCCTCTCCTGAATTTTTTGTTCCCTTGTAGAAATATTTGTCTATCTACTTTCTATCATCTTCTTTTATTTTTTTTAAATACTTGGGATTCTCCTGTACTGTAACATCATGTAACTCAGTGTGCTTCAAATTTTCTGATCAAGGAGATTATGGGACCAGAGAGGAATGTAATCGATAATGTAGTATGTGCCTAAAGAGAGTCACATGGAGAGAGCAAATTGGTGAAGTAATGGCTATGATTCATCCATGTGGCTGACACTGACAAGTGTCAGGATCTACAAAGTGCAGTAAAGGTTTTCGGGATAAGTCCCAAGGGGACATGACTGACCTTGTCAGACACAAAAGTTACATTTCTTGTTATATAGGTCTTGCTTATCTTGGTCTTAACCCTCCAGCAGAAAAGTGTAGACACAAGGTATGAAAAGTGAAGCCATGGTTAATATGCTGAGCTGTGGAAGGCTCAAGTCATCAGATTCTGACATTGCCAGTCCTGCGGATAACCTACTATTGTGGACTATTGGACTATATTGGAATATTTTGCTGAATTCATGCACCTACAATATTTAAATGGCATCTCTGACAAAACTAGAGAAAAAGGTGATATAAATGAAGGACAATTTTGTATTTGTATATACAAAACAGGATAGATATATGGCTACTTTCTCTTAATTCAATAAGAAGAAAGATTTGTACTAATAGTGTTTGAGTGAGATATCGTGTCTGCCTCCTGTGCTGTGAATGACTATTTCAAAGAAAACAATATGCAATGTATTAATTGTTGTAACTCTCCTACCAACTAGTTTTGAAGCTGTCTCATTGCAATTTTTTCTCAATAAAATTAATAAAAAGTAAAAAAACCCCAAATGTTTGGGTTTCTCAAAATAAATCATGGGATATTTAAGCTTCTGTGTCTGGTTTATTTAACTTAACGTTATGTTCTCAAGGAGCATCCATTTTTGTACAAATGACTCAAGTTTAACTATTTTGGCAGAATATACTCTATTATGTTTATATTTATATATTTATCTGTTTGGTACAGGGTCTCTCTATGCAGCTCGTACTCCTAGTGAGCCTCCTGCTTCAGCCTCCCTGGTGCTGGGATTATAGGGGTATACTACTACACCCAATTTTAGTGGCTGAAACAGTGCATTGAGGGTTCTAGAGATGGAATCCAGGTCCTTGCACTTGCCCAGCAGATGCTTAGACACTGAGCTGTCTCCCCAGCAAAGAAACTGTTTAAAAAGCAGTTTCTTACTTCTTGATGAACATATGGGTGCTTCTAAGATTTAACTGCTAAAAATTTTGCTACTGTAAGTGTGAATGAGCATATATTAGTGTAAGTCTTTAACTTTTGCTGTTAGACATCTAGAAAGGTAATAGCTGGATCAAATGGGACTAGTTTTGTTTTATTTTTAATTTATTTTAAATGTATTTGGCTGTTGCAGGGTTACACTATGTAGCTTGGACTTATGGTGATCCTCCTGCCTTCAGCTTCACTAGGGCTGGGATTACAGACATGCACCACTATGCCCAGACTTTGGCAAGCACAGCTCACCCTGGGGACAGGGCTGGAATGATTGTTGTGCTGGGGATTGAACTGTGGTCCCTGCACTTTCCTAAGCTTGCCTAAATAGGCAGTTTAGTCTGCGGAACCATCTCACTGGCCCTCAAATGGAATTTATAATTTCTGTTTTTTGAGGAATCTCCATATGGATTTCTAAAGTGGTTATACTACTTTACAATTCTATCAATACACGTGGAAGGCTTCCTTTTCCTCTTTCTTTCTTTCTTTCTTTTTTTTTTTTGGCAGAACTGGGGATTGAATTCAGGCCCTTGTGCTTGCCAGGGAAGCACTTATTCCACTGAGCCATCTCCCAGGCCTTGATTTCTTGATAATGACCTCTCTTTCTGGGACAAGGTGGAAATTCAATGTGTTATAATTTGCATTTTTCTAATGACGAGTGATGCTGAGTATTTTTTGTGCAGTTTTAGGCCATACATATTTCTTTTAGACAATGTGAAGTGACTGTACATCTCACCTGCCCATGTTTTGATTGGGTGTTTTATTTTCAAAGTGTCTAATATACATATATATTTATATTCTGTCTGAAGCATGGCCAGAAATTTTTTTCCTATTCTGTACATTGTTTTTTCACTGTATTGGTTGTTTCTTTTGCTATTTGATACAATCCTATTTGATAACTCACAGCAGTACTTTCTGTGCTACTGACGTTCTGTGCAGAAAGTCCCTGCCTGTGCTTATAACTTCATGTGTTTTACCTGTTTTATCATCCAGCAGCTTGTTTCTGTCTTAACATCTAATTCTTTCATTCATTTTGATTTTAGTGTAGCACATGGGTCTTAGTTCAGTCTTCGGCATGTAGATAGCCAGGTTTCCAGCACCATTTATTAAAGACCTGTCCTTCTCCAGGTTGCTTTTGGCCTTTTTATCAATCAAATAGTACATGTGCTTCCCATTGTTTCTGTATCCTCTGTTCTGTTCCATTGACCCTAGCCTCTGTTTTTGTGCTAACTATGTAGTTCAGGCTGACCTTGAATTCAGTATGTAGCCCAGGCTGGCTTTGAATTTCTGACAATCCTCTTGCCTCAGCCTCCCCAGTGCTGATTATGGGAAGTACCATTAAACCCAATTACTCATGCAAGTTTTGTAACATTTTGTTGATCTCTTCTTTATCTTAGGGGTTCTCTCAGATTCCTGATAATTTTTTAAATTGATCCTCCATTGCTCTATCATTGTGCTATAACTCTAGCCCTAAACATCTTAAGTAAAATGTTGCAATAATTTGAATTTTGTGGTAAAATAATATTCTATCATACTTGATACTATCAATATAAGTAATTTTTGTTGATAATTCAAGTAAAATTTTATTCATTATAAAAAAGTTGTACAGCTCAATATCAAAGTGGTCAAATGAAATGATTTTATCATCATATTTCTTTTCTGATTAGTGAAAGAATTTTCTTCCAGGTGCCCACGCAAAGGCAGGACTTGGAAGATGACAAGGGTGATGATTCCTTGGGCATTGTATGTATGCTTCTTTTAGTACTAAGTTTCTCTGATAACATGGTGGGAGAGGGGCTCATGGTATGGGGCTGAGATCCTGAAACAGCAGAAAATCCATGTGATTTTGTGACTGCATGAACAATGTGTGTGCCACCTGCAGAGCATATGGTTAGGAGCTGTATAATTGTTATGTTCTTTGTGGGTTTGTGTTTATATGAGTTTATTGTGTAATTCTTATCTTATAGAGGTTGCCTATACTAGATGGTTGTGCTAAAGCCAAAGTCTGTAGTACTATTTGTAACAAGATTTTTAAAAAGTAAAAATAAAAATACAGACAGATCTGTTTTGCATGCGTATCAGAGAAGCCACCGCTAGATGGCAGTCCTCCACAGCTTTGCGGCCCAGTGTCTTGCGTTTGCATAAAGTGGAGTAGGAATGACTAAAGGAGGATTTTGGTCTCATAGTAATGCTTTGCTTTTCACTAGAAATAAGTGTAAATTCTTCACGATGCAGACAAGTAACAGAGCAACATTTATAATAGGGAACATCCCTAGAATATAGTGTTAAAAGTGCCGCTGGATGTGCTTCTCAAACTTTAATCTGCAGTTGAATCCTGGGGAGGTCTTGACAAAGTAGCAAGTTATGACTCTATTTAAAGTCTGGAATGGGACCTGAGGCTCTGAAGTGATTCCAAGTGCAAGTCCTAGAGGCCTGCCACAGCTCTTGTCTGGCCAAAGCTTCATCTTTACCAGGTAGTTTCTAATCGCCTTGCACATTGAAGAGCTTGCCCACAACCCACACTTTAAGTTTTCCTGCTATCAGACAACTCCAGACTTAAAGAAATTTTACCACAAAGAAACAGAGCCCCTCATTTCCAGAATGGCCAGAACCTTTTCAGTACGCTCAGTCTGTGAGAAGTGCAGTTGTCAGCAAAGGGGGTAAACAGGGATTTTTAGCAATAACATACAGAGTACAGTGCAATATTTTTAAATTATAAAATGACTTCTGTAAGCTTGTATGGAATTATATTCTCACAGAAATAAAAAGTTATGAATTTGTCACAAAACACCTGCAAAGGAAATCAGCGACCTGAAGAGAAGTCAGCTGCCTTTGCCTCATCTCCAGACAGCCCTCTACAGTCAGCTCCTCAGCCTGCAACCCTTCCCGCTGGCTCCAGAGAGTGCATCCTTGTCTGCACAGAGAACACGTTAGGGGATCGTGAGGTCCTCGCAGAGCTGTCTGGTGTCTCTAATTGCTGTCCAGAGTGAGCTGATCCACTCAGTGGGTTGAATGGACAGTGAGAATCCAGCCTTGGCTTAGTGCGGGGTGTCAGTGCTAATAAGGCATTAACATCATTTTCCTGTCAAGGAATCAATGGTTAAAGTTTCAACTGCCTTTGTCTCCCTAGTGAATCATGTGGCTCCTGTTGCCTAATACAATGTGGTTGAAATGTTAGAGAGCCTCAGGGTAGAGAAGAATCTCAGAGGGTCTTGTTCCTTGCCTAGTCATGAAAATAGGGGTGTTTTAAGACTGTGGAGAGCTGCCTTCATTTGTTCTTAGATCCCTTGTAGATCCACTGTGACGTGCTGGAAGATCAAGAGGGTTGCACGATTCACTCTCATCACATGCTGGACTTTCTCAGGTATATGGAATTCATTTCTATAGTCGCTGGTCCAAGACCTATAAAATAATGCTACTTTCAAATGCCATCTTCTTGTATATTATATTGCTTAACATTTTTAGTCCATGGGGCAAGGTTATGAAGAAAGCTTCCTGCAGCCTGCAAATTCATTTTTACCTAACTCTTTAAGGTCATTTCCTTTTCTAAAAGGTGAATTCTGATCTTTTGTTTATATATGCCCTAGAACTTTAGTGGTTTAATTCCGTCCTGCTAAAGAGAGAGGGGACAAAAAGAATGCTTGAAGTGTCTATGTAGTTTGGAAAAATACATCTGTTTCATGGTAGTTGAATGTCAAAACTGAGGAAGAGCTAAGGTAATATTTGTGATCTACACTGCCTCTGACAAGTGGATAGCTAAATGTGTAAGTCCTTTTGTTTTCCGTGAAGTAATGGAGACTGAACTCACCATTTCCTGCTTCAAGATAAGGGTTCCAGGTCCGACTCACACACCCAGCCCAATCTGTTTGTTTGTTTATTTATTTATACTTTTTTGAGACAAGGCCTCATTATGTATTTCACACTGGTCTTGAACTGTGTGTAATTCAGAGTACACAAGCTCTTCAGTGCTGGGATTAGAGGCATGCACCATACTGCTTGGCTAAATGTGATAGTCTTGATGGGATTTGATGACCATTTTTGATACTAAATATTTCATCTTAATTTTATTTTAAGCAATGGAATGACTGAAATATTACATATTTTATTCATTTAGAAGGAAAATGATAACCATAGGTAATTGTTCAACTATACTGTGGAGCAGAAGTTTGAGCAGTTTTACAAATTATAAAACAAACAAACAAAACAAAATAAAACAAATGAAAGCACTTCCCCTGTAGTTTCTCACAAGTTCATTCAGTAATTGCTTCCATTCTGCATGGACTTTTATTTACAGATTGAAATTCTGAAACAAAATTTAGAGATGCATTAATTCTTGCTATACAAAAACCAATGTTTGTGTTACTACTGCCAATATTAGTACTTGGATATGTGCACAAATTATATAAGGAAATCATCTTTCCTAGTGATAAGGAGATAATGTTTCTTCTTTTTTTTTGTTCATTTTGTCTTTTGAACCAAAGTCTTGCTATGTAGCCTAGGCTTGCCTTGACTAAACTGGAAATCCTGCTCTCTCAGCCTCCTAAATGCTGGAATTACAGGTGTGTATCACTGTGCCCATCCTTTCTGATAGACTTTTGAATGGTTTCTAGTTTTTGGAAAATATAAATGAGATTCTATATTTCCATGTGAAAAGTACACAACTAAATCTCACATAGATAAAGGATAACTTTTTATTACCTTGCTAATAAATTTTCCAGTCGTTTCTGCATTTATAGAAAGTTATCACACAAGGATACTATAATGAGAAGTTTTTGCTTTAATTAATTAATTAATTAATTAATTTTGGTAAGTTTATTTTTGTAGGCCAGGGCCCTAGCACCAAGCTATACCATAGCTTTTTTTAAAATTTGAGACAGGGTCCCACTAAGTCATCCTGCATAGGCTTGAACTTGTGATCCTCCTGCTTCAGCTTCTGGAGTAGCTGGGGTTACAGGTGTGTTCCACTGTATCAGGCTAGATAATAGTTCTATATTAGTAGGTATGATTTATGTAGAAAAAATGTATGTTTTACCTCTTAAACTTTAAAGGTACAAAATTTGGGGTTCAATAAAGAATACAGTATATAATTGAGTCACTTGTTAATTTAGAATATTATGTGGTGAACCTGTTATACCCAGCTGAAGTGAACTAGCTTGGTGCTGGGTGCGAAAGGCCCATCTGAGGATTGTTGCCAGCAGTATGAGAGGCAGAACTAGAGAAGCTGTTGGGAGGCTATTAGGAAAGCTGTTTTGAGAAGCTGTTGGGGAGCTGCTGGAAGCTGCTGGTTCTCTTGGGCTGTTCTGCTGAGGCACTTGTCATGCTGGCTTGTCTGATGAACATGGTTGTTCTCATCAGAGGAACTCAGGACCTCATTGTCACTAAGGATGGCTGTGGTTCATTTTGGGGAGCTCTTGCCCTATTTCAAGCATTGCTTCCTGGCTCCAGAGAAGATGGCGCACAGCTCAGTCTCCTGGAGAAGCCTGTTATGTTAGCTTTCCTGATGGGAACCCAGCTTTCCTCATCCTTGGAGGAGCTCAGGATCACACTGTTGCTGAAGATGGTAATGGTACTTTGGGGGGAGCTCTGGTTATCACCTTGGGTGTTGGCCTGGTTCTAGTTCAGATCCCTCAGCCTGGTAGCACAGATCTTTCATCCCACTGGTATAGACTTTCTAGATTTCACTACTGACGTTTGGGCCCTCCCAGAGCAGATCCATCAAACAGGCTTTAATGGGACATTGTCATGAGTTCTAGGCCTTCAGTTGGATTAATAGGAGGCAATATTATGGGCTTTAGGTCTTTAACTAGACTCACGTAGGCATTATTGTGTGATCCAGGCCCTCAGCTAGATTCTTTGGTCTTTAGTGTGTGGGCAGATTTCTTCACTCTATTTTTGTATATGATTCTTTTGGTGATTAATACAAATAATCTTATAAAATATGTACCCTATATTGTATTGTTCATCTTGCAAAACCACAAGTCATGCCATGTGCATATCAACGTAAGTCTACCTACACTTATAAGTATTTAAACTTCATTTTTATCTGTGTAAGTGAAAGCTGAGTAGGAAATTTTTTTTTTTTTTTTTTTTTTGTATTTTAGGGAAGGATCTACAGGGTGTTCAGGGTCTCACTACTAGATCGGACTTGTGGTGATCTGCCTGTTTACAGCCTCCCAAGAGCTGGGATTATAGGAACGCCACCACACCCAGTCTCAATTGCCATCTCAGCGTACCCCAGGATTGAACTCCTGGCCCACTGACCTATTTGGCCGGCCCTTGAGTAGGGATTTTTAAGATCAAATTTCCTTATGTTGAATTTTTACTTGTGAATAAAAATCTTTACAATCATCATTTCTAGACCTTTGATAAGATGAGACAGTGCTATGTAATATAGAAACAATAACTGAACAACATTTCTAAATTTAACTTATAAAGTTAGATTCATGATTTTACAAAATTATGAACATATAATATGTGTGTACAAAATTAAGACTTCATATGGTTAAATCCTATGCAGGTCATTGTCTTACTAATGAAATCGGTACAGCATTTTTGAAGATAGAAGTTGTATATTGAAAATTGCTTTCCAAGATGTAATACAAACTGGTTTTAGCAGTCTGCTATCTTTCACTTGTTAAAGGAAATGCATGACAAGAAAAGGAAAATATTAGGAAGGAAAATAATGTAGAGATGATAAAAAGCTACAAGGAAAGAAAACAGCCTTTAGAAAGTGACTGAAAAGAAACCGTTTTCCTATTTCCCCTTAAAAATCTATCTGAACTCATTTCACTTTCATTACATATCTAAACTGGAGGCAAAGTATTTATATTGTAACAAAGAAGGTGTTATGAAGACTTTTCTTCAGTGATAAAGTAGAATGTGTGTGTAAACCAGACAGCCTTGTAACAGGAACCTTTCTAATAATGGAGTACTGTGCTTAGCTTTTCCACAATTTTAGAAGAATAAATTTATTAGGTGTTAGGCAAAGAAATTGTCAACCACTTTTGTGCTCCAAAGCTGAAAGATTTGTTATGACTATTTTTTAAACTGTAGTAGTGGTTTTAATGTGGGTTCTGATATATTAAACACAGTGCCTAGCACTATTAATATATCTTGTATTATTAATTCTCTTAAGGAATATGTTGTTTAAATTTTGTCTTTCAGTGAAAGATCCTTCAGAGCAGTATTAGACTGGTCTTGAATTGACAAACTCCTAACATAGTTTGGGAGCCCAATCAATGGGGCTTTCCTTTGTGAATGATGGGAACACATTTTTCTGAAATGAGAAATTGTTACCATCATTCATCCTTTGTTCTCTTTTGCTTCTCTTGCCCAACTTTCTAAAAACCTTATTGTTTTGATGTCAGAGTATAGATTATCTGTTGGGACATCAGTATATTTTAATTATGTTGGAATAAATGTAATGACATAATATAGGTTAGATGTCATTTGGCCTAATGCGTTTCTCTGTTCAGGGTGACATGAAAATTAAGAAACTCTAATATGATAGAAACAAATTTCCTGCAAATTTTCTCTGTTTTACAGATTAACTTGCAAAAGCTGTTTTTCTGGCTCTTAAATGCTGACTATCAGGGCTAGGGAGATAGCTAGGTGGTCTAAACACCTGCCTGCCAAACTCAAGGACTGGGATTTGATATCCCGTACCACACGCTGTGCTGGCTCTGGAACCCCAGGCATGCTATGTCCACCACTGGAACTAGGCATGGTGGTGCATGCCTGTAATCCCAGCAATAGTGAGGCTGAGACAGGAGGATCATTATAAGTCTGAGCTGTGTAGCAAGATACTATACCCAAATAAATAAACAAGTCTTTTACATGCTAAATATGGTATAATTTTAAGATTTGCATAGTGTTTATTATAGAATAGTTGTACTCTGTATTTATCACCCAGTTATTGGAGCAAGCAAGAAAGTTTGTCCTCTACTTTTCAGCTTTTCGGCAATCCTTATATTTTTTAAAGTTATAGTTACTTGCTCTCTTTATACTTCCACTTTATTGTAAATCTCATATTAATGCATGAGATTAAAAAATGATGGATAGAAGGTTGAGACACTTTGCAATTTGGTTCTTTAAATTGTGGGAGTGTTGGAGAGTTAAGGTTGAAGTTCTCGGGAGGTGAGCTATCAGGGGGAAAGATATGATAAATACACCAGCATGATATTACTAGGCTTTAAGACATGCACCAATTATTTTAAACTTTTCCTTTCAAAGCCAGAGAAGTGTTCAGCATAATTAATTTGGAAGAGATAAAGTTCTATAGAACACTCATAGAGGCCCACCCTCCCTTGCCTCTGTATTCACTAAATCGTTAACTCATTTTCTCTAAACAATATTACACAATTTTTGATTAATCCCATTCAGATTTTGCCTCTTGCTGTAGGCAGTGCAGTTGGTAAAGGTTTGGACAATTGGCATTTTGTTTTTCCCGTCTTCCATTTCCACCACTATTCCTGTCTTCCTGGAGGCAAGCGGTTCACTGTCTGCCAGCGTTGCACTGCATTGCAAAAACACTCCAGTATTTTTGGACCTCGTTATTTCTTTCTTGAGATCAGGAAACATATTTTGTTTATGTTTCTAATCTTGACTATATTACCCGTTGATGGGTGAATGTGCTAGGTATATTTTTATTAAGAAAAAAAAAATATTTGTCTGATCGAAATCATCAGGTACTGTAAACCATGCAAAAAGCTTTAAGAGCTCGTCAGCTACCTCAGGAGACTAAAGCTCCTGCTTAGGCAGAACCCAGCGGCAGGAATTTGATCCCTGGCCTGCTGTGGTGGCCCCGCCCCCAGGGCACTCTGACACAGAAATTGAGACTGGGCACGGTGGAGCACACCTGTGAGTCCAGCATCTGGGAGGCTCGAAATAAGAGAATTGCTGCTGGTTGGATCTACCTAGTGAGACCCTGTAGACCGTGTACTAAGTACAAAAATAAAGGTTTTATTTTAAAGGCAGTTAGATTTGAAACTAAAGTAACTTTTCTTTTGGGTATTTAACTTTAACAGGAAGAGAAAGCAATTAGAAGAAACTGCTTTTTACTAAGTAAGATAAACTGCTTTCTACTAAGTAAGATTATGTCTTGGTTTAGATAATTCTCTTGCTTTTAATTTATCTATTCTGTTGACAGAAATTGTATCACATTGTAATTCTGGTTAAAATTTAGATTGCTTCAGGGAATTAATGTAACTGAAGAGAAAAGTTCTACAGTATTTACATATTAGTGTCACTTTTAATTGCTTAGAACTGCTTTATTTGTTTATTTTTAATTTGCAGATCTTACCAGAGCCACTGTTTTTCATTGAGGTATGTAGCAAATTTGAGTCTGGAAATACATTCATGTTTAGATTGTAACCTTGTTAAATAATGAAGTTTGTTTGTGTTTGTAAAGAGTATCATGTTTACATTACAGCAACCTGGAAATGATGAAAATAAAAACTAAATATATTGTCTTACATATAAGATTGTACCAGTCAGGGTTTTACTGCAAGAATAGATAAAACACATAGATGTAATACAAGATGTACAAACATATAAGAAATTATAAGGTTGCCTTTTTAAAAGTCAGCCACAGAGTCAAATGAGGAAGCATGCAGAGGGCGTCTGGAGACTGAGGGATTACTTTAAGTTCTGCAATGCAAGGCTGACTGGGTTTTGAGTCTAAACCAGAAGGCTGAAGGAGACTGATGAGTGTGTGCTAGAAGCCAGGAGAGGACTCTAAGCTGACTCAGAGGAAGGGGAATGCTCCACCTTTTTAAAATTCTCTTTTGGATCCTTTAAGTGATGAGTCACTCTAGGGTGGGTCTTCATGCCCTGGGATGTGGAATTGCTGAGCTGATTGAGTTACCCTTTTAACTTATGATTATTCAATAAATAGAATCCTAAGAACTCAAAGGATTTATATTCTTCATATTTGGGCTCATTTGCAAACAGCTACTAGTCCAAGCCTAGTACTATATAATATCCAAGTGGTGATAATTATTAATTTGCTTTTCTTACTCTATAGGTCATAAATATTTGCTCTTACTCTGCTGATAAAAAGTCTGAAGCATATTAAAATAATTTCTCTTTTTTAAATTTTCTTAAGCTAGTCTTAGTGTGTTTGACTTGCTATACACAGAACTCATTTTTAATTCATTATTATTGTTATTATTTTTCTTTTTGGTGCAACCTGGGGTTGAACTCAGGCCCTTGCACTTGCCAGGGAAGTGTTTATTTTACTGAGCCATCTCCCAGTCCCCAGAACTCACTTTTAAAAAGTTTTGTAACTATTCTGATGTGTATTTCAAAAATTGTAATATAAGACAATCACTTCTCCAGTACTAATAAGAGATGCTAGACATATTTTGTGAGTGATTCTGCTGGATTTTTCACACATGATATCTCAATGACCAAAAACATCTTGTCAAGTCAGTGTGAATAGCCTAATTGTACAGATGGGGAATCCGATCCTTACAGAAGTAAAATTATAGGTGTGCATGCTGGCACAGACTTATAATTTGGTCCTTGAGAGGCTGAGGCAGGATCACTATAATTCAGGCCAGCCAGACATATGTAGGAAGTTCAAGGCTGGTGTGCACTATATATGGTGAGATCCTGTCTCAAATGGAAAGAAGGAAAATGGCTAGGGTTTAATTGCACAGTTGAAGTTTGGGCCTGGTGACTTATTTTATAGCCCAAATTATTAAGTATTCCATATCTTCCTGTTGCATTTATGATAATAATCACAAATGATAGCTTGAATACAGTAAGTTCAACTCATTTTTTTTTGAAAAAAAACATTTCAATTAGGCTTAACTTGGGAATGCAGTGGCAAAATTATATTAAAGCACCAAGTTTTACTGGATTAAAAAATACATTAATACACAAAAAGTAGATTCTCCCTCTCCCCCTATCTGCCTTGTAATCTACTTGTTGAGTAGATTCAACCTATTCAATTTCCTAAGTCTGGATTTTCCCAACTGCACCCATCTGAACTGTTTTAAATGGGTCCTTGGTCTATGTACACTGAGTCTGCGGTTAGCTCTACAGGAGTGATCACTCCCAGGCTTGACTTTTCTGGCAGGACAGCTCCTCAGTGAGTGTGCGCTGATTTCAGGAGACTCATGATGACTGATAACGCCTTGCCGTGTTCGTTTGTGTGTGGTCAGCAGCATTGATCTACATAATCTTGGACCCATTATTTGGCAAGGGCGAGACTGCAGAATGATCATATTCTAATTTATCATTCTTTTGTTGTCTATAAGCTGAATGGAGAAACAGAAATGATGAGCAGCCTTAGGGGCTTAGCACCACTTTGGAAACACTATTTTAGTTGCTGATTGTCAGCCTTTATTTCTTTTCTAATTTATTCAAAGATAAAGCATACTTTACTGATTGATTGATTCATTTATTTATTTTTCAATGTGTTGTACTAGAGGTAGAATTCCGGGCCTTGTGTACACTAGGCAAGGGCTCTGCCACTGAGCTACCCCAGCCCAGTGTGGTGCATTTTATGTTAGTTCCTAAAGTAGTCAAATTCCTACAGACACTGCATTGATTGGAGGGGATAGGGTAGGGGAGCTGTGTTTGATCAATAGTGTTTTAGTTGACTTGGATAAAATTTGGTGGTAGATGATGCAGATGACAGCACAGCAGTGTGATACATGCATTGAAGTGGTTTCAGTGGTAATTTTATGTTAGATGTATTTTATTATAATTCAAAGCAAATAGTGACAAAAGTGACTAAGTCTTAAAAACTGATGAGTAGTGTGTAGTATGGTGTGTAGTATTTTTTCACATCCTTTAATCTTTACTTAGTTTAAATAACTGGAAATAAAATAAACACCAATTTAAAATTAAAGTCTTGACAACTAGACTCAATGATCTCTTACTCAGATTCAAAATCTTTTTGATTTGCCTCTTTCTAGATGATGTAGTCACAAAAAGAAAGGAAAGTGATTCTTACATACTTTCAGGTCTCTGTGAAGTTACACATATGAAGTCATCCTTCAGGTCTGGGTGTGATGGGTGAGATGAAAACAGAAGTAAAATTAAGAATAAGTTGGGTTTTATTTTTTGTTCTTGTGTTGGGGATGGGACCCAGGGCCTCGTCTATGTGCTCTGTCACTGAGCTATACCTCCAGTAATAAAATTAAAATAATTTTATCCTAAAATCTGCATATAAACAGAAATACATGTACTAGTAATTCAAGTAGTAAAAAAAATGCAACATGATGTTCTGGGAGGGTGTTAGCCCAGTGGTAGACTGTATGCTTAGTATGCACAAGGCCTCGAGTTCAATTCCTAGCATTAACCACCACTCCCAAAAGTGCTAGAGTTTACTGAAATTTTCATTTATTTTTTTTTCTGAGTTGTATAGATAACATATGTGAAGATATTTATGAGATTAAAAAATCGTTTATAGATGAGTTATGCATTTGAGCAGTTAACATCAATTTCCTCACATGTATGTAAAGTAACTTTTTATGCAACATATTTAACCTTTTAACTGGTTATATATAATGTACAGCCTAGGTGTATATATTTATATATGTGTGTATCTGTATGTATTTGCATTTGTTTCTAATCATATTCATTTATTTACTTGTTTATTTATTGTCTGAGACAGAATCTCACTATGTAGCTGAACTAAAAAACACTCTGTAGCCCTGACTAGCCTTGAACTCATGGCAATCCTCTGCCTCAACTTTCCAAGTACTAGAATTAGAGGCATGTACCACCATGCCTGACTGTTTCTAATTTTATAAAGAATGAAATATAAGTTTAAATAGAGGCTACACTCTTTTCTATATAGTTGAAAAAACATGTTTTGTGGTAAGAAGACTCAATGAAAGTTGTAACTGAAACAATTCATCTTCTTTCAGGATTTCATAAATTAAACCACAATCTTATTACAATTGTGGGACTTCGTAATGAGAAGCATTTATTTACTGACTTAAATTTTTAGCAGAATTTAACAATTAGAAATTTCTCCAAATGATGCATGCAGGAGATAGAGGAGGACTTAAAAATGAACCAGTACTAGAAAACTGAAGGAATCTGGCAGCTTAGATCTGAATCATGATGCTGATGGTTTGTGTGATGATGCTGAAAAGTTTGTTTGGGTTAGTCTTACTGTTTTCTATGTTTTTCCATAGAATGTAATCTTGCAAATTTTGACTGTTTCCAATGCATTTTTATAAGTTACAAATAAACTATTTTATAGTTTTTCTTATTTTATCAAGGAGAAGGATGATTTTCATTATTATATTTGGCTAATTTTTTGTAGAGTCATTTGAAATCTGTTGTGTTTTAAATGATATTCACTTAATTACATAAAGTATCCATAGGAAGGACAGGACAATTTGTTTTTGTTACAGTAACAGTATTTTTGTTCTTGGAACTACATTGGCAGCTTTAAAGAATTCTTTTAGATGAAAGCTGTCGTTATTGTAAAACTGGGACCCCAAATGTAAAGTCAGTAAAGAAGTCTTAAAATATTGCACATAAAGAGTGTATTTAATAAGGGAAATAAAACAGCTACAAACATTGTATCAATTTACATCAGTTCCTAATCCTCACTTGTAAATCCATTAAAACTTGTTAATGAAATAAAGCACATTAAAATGTCAAAAGACAAATTCAGGGGAAGAGTTAGTACAGAGACCCAGCCTTTATTTTCTTGATCGTTAAAGTAATTAATCTCATGGAGTTATTTATTGAGGCAACACTTGGATAGTAATTGAGAATTCATATAAATTTTTCCTGGTACATAATTTAAAGTATTAGCTACTTAGTTTAACATATGTATTCTATTTCTAAGAAATATGACATATATATTTCTACTTGTAATTCCTTTGGGTTTTAAATTTTATTTATGTATTTGTTCATGTATGCCTAAGAGTTTAAGCAGATAATCTAATTGGTTTCTGAATTATTAGGCACAAATTACTTTTAGAATATCGAAACAAAAAAGAACTTGAAAGAGTAATAAAGAACCTCACTACTCTGACTAACATAATTACCAACTATTAGCTATTACACATAGATGAAAAACAATGTGGATTTGAAAACAATGGGGGCAGTTTCATTTGTTTAATAAAAGTGAAAAGTGCAAAAATGACGAGTTCACAGTCTCGCAGGCTTTAGAAATCTATCTACTAGGTTTTTATTTCTTTATTATTCTTTACTAAGAAACGAAATTATACTTAACCAATTGTATTAAGGTGGATTGAGTCATTGTTTATGAAGGACATATGCATACTGAATTTAAATGGGATTTTGTTTTTTATTAAGCTTATTGGTATAGTTTAGATATACATAATAATTATATTTATCATAGGAACTTGTACCTGTGTATAATATTCATTACAAAAATCTTATAAATTGGGTCTTGCATTGTGTCGTTCCGCTTGCAAAACCACAAACTAAAATACATTCTACAAAAGTTTTAGTCCCTATGCGTATATGTTTGGATGTGTTTCATTCCTTTATTTCTTTCCTATGTTGGGGATTCATGGTTTATATCATTTTTAAAATTTCTCAATTTTTTTATCTATATCTGTCTAAATTTGTTGGACATGTATTTCACTTTATCATTTCTTTTTTTTTCTTTTACATGTGAGATTATTTTTCTATAGGCACCCCCATTGGTTTTTTTTTTTTTTCATTTGTGCTTTCATGTCAGAAAGTTTAAGTGTGTGGCTTCAAATTTCTCTTCTTTGATTGTGATTTGGAGTTGTCCTGGGTTGGCAGAAGATCCAGAGTTGCATTTTGCTTCTGTGTCTTCTCATTTTCTGTTTTTGATTTTGATTTTGTTTTCTTTTTGGATTTGTGCTTGTAAAATTTTTATAGAAGTTAGCTCTATCAATATTGGGACTTCACTAGGAAGTGTCTATTCCTCAGTTGCCATCTATGTGTAGTTGGTTTTTAGTGTCTCTCCCACGAACACACCTTTCCAATATCTGAAGGATGAGAAGTGGTTACCTATTTGTCTCAGTACCTCATCCTTTGGTATCAGACTATAATGGTTATGACTGCAGATACTCAGTGATTTTTTTTGTGCAGGAAACATTTATTAGAATATGTGTGACATCCTGGCTCAAGCAGTGCAATAACAATAGCATTAACAATAGCCTTGCAACAGACAAACTATGTGAAGTACTAATTTGGTAACTTAAAGCACTGGAGCAAACTCTACAGTTATATAACAAAATCTAATATATACCAAAAAGTTATATGCAGTGAGTTTCCCTTCACTTTATTCTGCTTGGGCATAGTTAAGTGGGATAGAGGACCAAGCTGAGACATGAATGAGGAGAAATAGAGTTAAAGCAAGGTTCTAAGGCAAAGGATGAACACCCAAATTTTGGGAAA
>PVKA01040809.1:0-18498 GCA_004027165.1 Ctenomys sociabilis | reverse complement strand
AGGTCTAGAAGCAAAACTCCCTCTGCACGAGGTGCTCACTAGCTATCATCAGAGCCACACAGAACATTTTATACATATGTGTGTATCTCTGTTACTTTTTCAGGTGGGGGTGTTACTTGAGTTTTGAGAGTCATTTTCAATGAAGGGATGAATTATAGAATATGGGTTCTCCTGGAGTAGCATTTTGATATTTTTAGAGGACTATGATCACATTTTTCCTTGTTTTTTTTTTTTTTAAATTCTGTAACAGATTCTCTTGTTCATGCAAACATGAAAAGGGAGGGGAATGTACCAACAGTGGAAATACAGAAGAGAGACTTAAGTCATACTTAAGTTATGAGTCATTTGTCCCAAAGGCATGATCTTCCCCTGCACTATATACTCTAAAAATCAAGCCCCTGAAGGTGGAGATTTACTGAAATCTATTTTCTTAAAGTCATATACGATAATTGAAGTTTGAAATGAGAGAAACATATAGTCAGGTCAAATTTTATTTCATTCATTTGCTATATAGAAACTTGGGGAAATTTAAATATTGTCAGCCTCAATAGCATGTCCTGTAAAAATGGAAGTAATTCCTACCTAACAAGGTTTTCTTGAACTATACAGAATAATGTATGTGAAAACCCCTTTCACATACTGAGTGGCCCCACATAGCCACTCAGTAAATATCTCCTTCTCTTCCTTGCACCATCATGTGAAACTGGAAGCTAATGTGCTTCAGTGTTTTGCTCCTTTCTCTGGGAGTCCTCTAAGCACACTAGACTGATTTTTGTTGTTTTGTACATTCCCACTGAATTATTTTCTATCTTGGACAAATAGTTCCTTTCCCTTCAGTCGTGAGGCTAGATAGTAGGAATAGTTCATAAATGAACATTGTGTTGGGTTGTTTAAACTGCACTGACTAAAAAAGATAAATATTAAAAGCATATTCTGAACTTACCTAAACAAAAACAATATTTAGCAGAGAAGGAGGAACAATGTTAGGGAAGCATTTCTCTGGAATGAGGGGGTAGGCATTTGGTTGCAGACAGCTAACACACCACTAAGCTTTGTAAGCTTTCCCACTCTGATGGTTCTCAGACCCCCTGCTTGTTAACCACATAGAATTAACAGCTAAAAGAAGCCCACACTACTTCTGAGCACACAGCTAGTGACCACTCCCACCGTCTGTCTTGGGCTTGTGCTCTGAGTGAGGTATGCTGGATTTCCCCAGTGCAATCTGTTCTTGGGGTTGCTGCTGACAATTAAGATTTTTAGAGCCTGAAGTAATTTGTTTGAGGGAAGAAGTTACACATTTGGGTGTCTTCTGCTGTGATTGGTGGGATGGGCTTTCAACCTCTGTAATAATGCGTAACAGCTGTTGAAGAACATCTTGTTCTAAGTGACTCCACACTGGAAATGAAGAACCAGCCTCCACAGTCATTTGTACGGTCATTTATATAATTGAATTTTGCATTTTGAGGGAGGCAAATGACATTTTAATCTAAAAACAATTTGGTTTTCTTCCTTTGGGAGGGAAGAAATACATCTACCAGCAAAATACAAAACAAATTTTGGAGAGAGAAGGTCTGGGTAGAAGGAAATAAAGTACACCAAATACAGAAATAAGGCAAAATATTCACATCTACCTGTTTTCATGTTCAGTGATAGCACAAGCACTGTTTCTTCCTTGGATACATACTTTCTGCAAACTAAGTGCTCACACCAAAGAAGGATGCGGACAACCAAAAGCTCCCTATGTACTGACCACACAATCAAGTGACCAGGCATTTGAGAAGGTTTGAAAGTACAATACCTGCTCGGGCGAGGAGCGGGAGCTGCATGAGACACCCCAGCGCCCTGCTGGGACAGCGGCCTGGAGTGCCTTACACTGGCTGTCCACTACCTGAACTCACAGCCGTATGCGATCCAGCGGCAGATGGTGTAGTCTATTAATCTGTTGTTCTGGCTGAAGTGCTGTCAGATTGTTCTCTTCTTAATCATAACATCTAAATCACAAGAAGCATTGTAATGAGAAGCGACTGTGTATTAAACATAACTCCATGTAAAATACCAAAGGGTGGCATTTGGGGAAGAAAATTATGAACTGGAGCTATGAAACCTAATATATTGTTTGCTACAATTTCTAAGTTATTTATGTAGTACTTTCTGAATTTCTCTTTCTGTGTTTTTTTTTTCACTTCAAATTTTACAAACTTTCTTCTAAGAATGAAGGAACATTTTAATTTTTCTAGGCCTTCTGCACATGTCTGCACATTTCTCAGATAGAGAGAAAAGAGTTAGACTTCCTCCCTGGAAGATTTCTAGGTACCACTTTGACCACCGCATCCTGATAATATCTGACTCATTTCCTTCTTGATTGTACATGTGGTTGTTCTTTTCTGTTTATGAACTATTTAGTTAACTGCATTCATTCTTATAGAAGTAGTTTCAATTAACTTTAAAACTATAATGTGCTTCCCTATGTCTTAGCAAAAAAAGATAATCAAGTTATAAGAGCCACATTCCTCTAATATGACTGTACTAAGCTTAACATTGCCTTCAGGTAACCTATGTCTACCAAGCATAGAAATGAAGGAGCAAATAGCCTCATTACAACCAGGTTCCTAAAATTCAGTGTAAAGTGGGAGGTAATGTAATCCCAACAACATGGATTCTCCAGTCAGGATGGTACATTTCAGCCCAATAAAGAGATAGAGCAAGAGGCCTAATAAGACTCCCTTCTCTCTGTAATATCTACCCATTGCCATGCTACTGTGGGAGAGATTAGTATTTCCCCTCAGTTCCACCCCATCCTCATTCTCAGGTCCAGCTGTCTAACTTCCCCAAAAAATCGTTGTGAATCTTTCAAAGGTAAAGGTACAAGGAAGCCCCATTGTTCCCTTGCTTCATGTGAAGTGTATTTCTCTTTATTAATCTTTGCTACCTTTCAAATCCTGGATCCCCTTTGAACTTGTGATGAAAATTCTTAAAACTTAAAAACCCACTAATGGTCTGACACCATATCAGGCTTAATAAGGTTGTGCTGTCTACCATGTAGCTTGTCTGCTAGACCCACTCAGTCTTGACTGACCACACCAGAGCTACCCTGACCCAGCTCAGCCTGACCACACCCAGATGCACAGCCTCTTATTTTCAGCCCCCAAACACACCCTGCCTGCTAATTTGTTTCTACAACTTTCTGTTCAGCAAAGAATAACTAATGCTACCTAATAAACATTCACCACACTTTTAAGCTTTTGTATCTCTCACTTGCAAAACCTATATAAAACAAGCTCAAAGCCAGCTCTGGGCTGATGCTTTGGGATCAATCCCACATCAGCCCACAGGGCAATAAAGTTGGTCATCTTCCCCCTCCTTGCTGCAGAGCATTTTCCATTTGATTCAGTACTGGGTTCCATAACAAACTTAGGGGTTTCCATAGGCACAGTCATGAGGGTTTTTCTAGAAAAAATATCCCATTGGCCAATGGCAAGTTTGACTTACTGCTATCCACATGGTAATACTTCCACTTGCTGTAAATCCCTGATGTATTGCAGGTGACAAGGGTGGAATGAATACTCCCCATGTTCTATTCCCAGTGTTGCAGCTCGTAGAGCCACTTTCTGAGAAAGTTCCTCATTGAAATTTCCTGCCAGCTAACTGCCTTTCCTTAATTAAGTATGTGGAACATAGACAAGAGTTCCTGAAGAATGATCATTAGTTGACTATAAATAACTGAGAAACAAATATCCACTAGAAGCCCAAAGAGAATTAGCTTGTCAACAAATGTAACAGAGGAGAAATAGAAATGGATAAATTTGTCCTTCTTGGTACAAATATAGGAGACATTGATTAATTTCTCAATGTTTTAGAATAAGGAAGTACATTCTTTTAAGAAATAAGGCAATAAAGCAATGCACCACCCTGGGAGTAGACTCAGGATCTCATTGCCTTGTTACAGATAACAAACTCTGATGATTTCAAAGGGAGACACATGGTACACAGCATTAGCACTATGAGTGTTGCTGTGTGAGACAGACACAAAGGTATGAAATATTGACCCTTGCATTACTTGTATGACTTTTCTTTACATTAAAGTTACTGAAGCAGAAATGTGGACCACCATTTTATAAAAAGGATAATCTCAAATATATAGCTATTTTAAGAAAGTGAACATGCAGCTATCCAACTGTTCATTTCATATCTATTAAGGTGAGTTTCCCAATTCACAAAAACAGAACAAAATAGTACATTAACACTCACTGAGATGGAAAAAGAATGGAAAAAATGTTAAGTTAAAGTAGTGACTGAGAAAATGTAAATTGAATAGCTTGTGGGAAATGTTTCTGCTTTGTAAGTATATAGCAAGCTTGAAAAAAGAAAGTAATAAAGGATTAAAGGAAGTGTGTGAAATTATGAGCAACTGACATGACTTGCCCAAATTTTTAATTAAATAAAAATAGTCAGGATTAACTTCATTGCTGAATTTTTATTACTTGTGTTTTCAAAAGCTAAATGTATTTATTGAGAAATATCACAACAATTAAAATTCAAAATAATTACATTTTACCCAAAACTGTTTATGTACTTTATTTCTTGTATAGTAAGACATAGTACAAGTTCCCTTCAACCTGGCTAGACAATAACATAATTGAGCACTGATGCTTCCTTAGATAATTCACAATCATTAAAATAAAAATAGACAGAATCAAAGCTTAAAGAAAAGCAAAGCAAGGGACTTTGAACTTAAAACAGTCATAGAGTTGATGAATATAAGCAAAGCCAGAGCCATAATAGAAAGGTGATTTCCAGCTAGGGCTTCCTCCACTATGGTGACGTGATGAGAGGACCTGTTGCTGCGAGTACAGAAAATCATGGATCACTTGCCCTAAGGAAACCTTGGGCAAGTTCCCACCTTTCCATTTGATGGATTACAGGAGGACCAGATGAGCTGGGACAGCAGCTCAAGGCTGCCAGCATCTTTCCCATTTCTTCTGGCTGTGGACACGAGAGCTCTTCAAATTCTAATACCACAATGAACACAAAATCTTTGGGGCCTTGATCCTAGAAAAGAAACACAGATTAGTTTCATTTATTGAAATGATCACATTATCTTTTTTTAAATGCAGCTTCAGTTCGGTAATATAGAAAATATATGCTTTTGGGAGGCCCAAAATAGCAGACATTTTCCACATGACCTTCAGTTTGAATTTGCTTGGGCACCACCTGGTAAATTTTAGAACCCTGGACTGTGTGCATTTAAAAGGCCTGAGAGAGTATTTAGGAGCCCATCCCTGCTTAGAAATGGAAAGAGCTGTTTGTGCACATCATAGCACATGGCAGAGCATCACAGGAAGCAAAGCGACTACAGAGCAGAGTATGGTCCTAGCTCTTTTGAAATGTTCTAATGCTGCTTCTACTCTTCCCTGCTTCCTCTCCATCTCTTAATTTCTTCCTCAATGACAAGAGAAAATATAAAGATAAGAGACTTAAAGTTTTCATACTGATCTATGGAAACAGTTGATTCTAAGAATACATAAGGCCTTTCATTGATTGACACTTTTGGTCAGCTATCTGTAGTGTCTACTTAGAGAAGTCGTTCATCCAGATAAATTACTAGTCTTTTTATTTATAAATGGTAGTAAGGGTAGACTCTCCTGAGCTTTGAGAACCAATTGTGAAAAGGAATTCTTTCCTACATTTATTTGTTCCATGAATATATACCGTGTGTACTGGTAGAAACTACTACATGTGTGGAGAGAAAAAACAAATGACAAGCCTTTCCTTGGAGGAGCTTATAGACTAGTGGGAAATAAAAACATACATCAAAACATAAATACATCCATATGTTGCTCTGCTCGAACTATACTATACTATACAACAACACAACAGAGTGGTTGAGTGTGTGGGTCTTGACGTGTATTGTCTGGGGGTGGACATCTCACGTCTAGCACCTCTTACAAATTATCTCACAGCCTCACTTTCCCTGTTTCTACATTGGAGACAAATAATATTTCTTATACTGTAAAATGTTATGAGGATTGAGTGAAGTGCAGCGTAACATCACTGGCACATAGGTGCTCAATAAATGTCAGCCATTGTTATTGTTAATTTCTACAGTAGAAGAACAAAAGAGGCTTGTAAGGACCCGTGGATATTTTACAGAAAGGCCCTACTCTAGCTGGGATTTTGGGAAGTTATCAACATCTCTCTGAAGAAAAGAAAGATGAACAATGGGTTTCAAAGATTTGTGGGCAATGTCTATAATAAAAATCAATCTCAAAACCTTTTAGCTGACCCTAATGATATATTTATGACTGCATCAATTCTCTGACTGACGAGCACAGGAAGCCTGTGGTTTGGTGGACTAGAGCTGATTGCTTCACTTAAGTTATATAAAAATTTTACCACTACCAGTTCCTTCTGCATGTATTCCTCTAGCAAATCTCATTGTTGAAAAGAGAATACCCATCAACAAGGAAGTTATTTTCTCTTCAACAATCTCAATATCAAGCTTCTGGCAATCTTTTTCATATTTGAAGATACTTTCTCCTCATTCCTACTTGTGCCAGTAACCCAAAAGTTGTGGGAATTTTTTTTTGTCTTTTTCCCCTCCTCTTGCAGAAACCTTCCATTTATGATTGGGAGGTTAGAATGCTGTGTATGATCCTGGCTTAACCTAAATGCTAACCAAAAACATCGTGTTGTCCCTTCCACATTGTCACAGATCACGCATTTGGTTGTCCAGGAGCAGTTAATACATAATTTTCTTTTCTTGTTATTCTTTTTATTCTTTTGAACTTCTTACAACTTTTTTGTTATTGTTTCCTGTTTTTTTTTCTTTAAACCAATCTTTTATGTTTATATCTAGTAACCTATACAAAAAATTGGTGATAATATATAATACGGCAACCATTGTTGAATTGCTATTACTTTGTTTAGTGAGATTTTGTGTCATTTCCAATGCTGTTTTTTTCTATCAGTATTTTGTATTCTTTAAAATAAAAAATATTTCATCCACTGAAATCTAGAAACCACTGAAGCATCCCCCCCCCCTTTGTTTTAACATAATTTAGGTGTTTCCACTCAAGCTTGCAGTGAATTCTGGACCATGCACTGGATGAGGTGAGAAGACATCACAGGTGAGACAAAAAAAAAACAGAAGTCTCCTCTAGCAGCCACCACTTCCAGGTGCAACATTCTAGCACAAAGACATCACAAGGGTAGCTTCAGTTGGAGAATTCTAAACTGCAGCTCCCAGAAAGAGGGGAGGAGGTGTGCCCCAAGTGAAACTCAGACAATTTTCAAACAATTTCATTGAGTCTTCACACCAAGCTTGGCTGGTTTATAAGTAGGGAATCTTATGAGCCAAGAGTAACTTCCCCAAGGCCAAAGAATTAAGTGATAGTAACAAGATTAAATCTTGCTATAATTTCAGGGTCAGGAGAAAGGCTTTATAAGAAGTAAAATTTTATTCCCTTACTGACTGATTAATGCACAATACTTCATTGTTAAAATTAAATTAATTTTGTGTAGTGTTTTCCCAAATTCATTATTGGGAGAACTACTATTCTGAAGTTTTAGTGGCTTAACAGTGGTTTCAGAGATTTTAAATATGACTTATAAAATAGTTTTAACTTAAATGATGTGTGTGTTATAGTTTAAATAAGAGCTTTTCCTAAGACTCATGTGCTGAGAATGTACTGAGGGTTTGATATCCAACAGAGCAATTGCAGAGTTGAGGCCTAGCAAGGCAATTGGAGGATGAGGCTACAACCTTATTAGGACTTGGAGGAAGTAGGTCACCCATGGTATGGCTTTAAATGGTAGATCCTGAAACTAATGCCTTTTTCTCTATCTGATGCCTTTCTTCTCACTCATGGCCAGAAAATGAACAGTTTTCCCCTGCCGTGCTATTTTTGCCCTGGTGCCATGGACTGAACCCTCTAGAACCATGAGCTAAAATAAATCTTTCTCCTTTAAGTTGTGTATATTAGTTATTTTGTCCCAGCAACAGAAAAGTAACGAATACAATGTGCAATACGCTGATATGTGTAACACCATGAAAGCATTCATTGCAATTCTCTTTTTACTTTAAAGTAAATATTACAAATTAGATCTGACAAAAACGTTCTATAAAAATAATAAAATTTTGATCGTTCCACAGTTAGAATTCCATTACTTCCCCATTTCTGTTTTATTAATGCCTATTAATTATGCAAAGTAATGGCTTTTATTGTGGCATTTTCATAAATGTATGTAACATATTTTGATCATATCCATCCATGCCCATTACATCTTCTCCCCCTGCTTCCTTTCCTGGGATAGTTTCCATTCTACTTTCATATTGCATTTTGCTGCCCATTTCTTTTCTGCGATATTTATTGAAAGAATGTACATACTTTGTTTTGAAACAATGTCTTTCCATGTTTCCCAAGCTGCCATCAAACTCCTGGGCTCAAGCACTCTTTCTATATCAGCCTCCTGCATAGCTGAGAATATAGGTACACATCAGAATCCAGCCTAGAAGGCACAGTCTTTTATTCTATTTTCTATACCTAGCTGCTCTCATCAACTCACCTCAGGGTTCAGTCAAGGTTCAGTCTCACTGAATCCAGTGAAAATGCTCTAGCCTGTGTCACAGTTGCTTTGGCTAAATCAAGCCAGGCCAGCAAACTGTAAGGTCCTTTCACACTCTCATCTTACCTGTCCCCCAGAAACTTCCACATGGATGACTGCTCCACCCTTCAGATGCTTTCTCCCAGTTCCTCCAGGATATTACACTCACTCAGTTGCCTCCTGCTTCCACTTTCTCTTTACCAGTCCCTTGCTGGGTCTCCCTCTTTAATTTGTCACCTAAAGACTGGAAAGCACAGTCTCTTCCTGTCTCATTGCTCTTCAAGTGATTTTTATCCTTTCTGTAGCTTCCAATACTAACTAGAAGCTGATAATTGAGCCCTATCTTTAATTTCAGACTCATATTTTCAGCTGTTCACGTGATATCTTCACTGTGATAACCAACAGTATCATATTTAACATACCCCAAATAGTATTTTTGACCTTATCCCTCTCAGCCTATTCCTTGCCTATTCTGTCCAGTCTTGCTAAGTGACTTCACTACCAAAGTAGCTTGACTAGAAACATGGGAATCATCTCTGACTCCCTTGTTTTTTATTTTCCATATCCAGCCCATCAGCTGGTCTTAGCAACCTTACCTCCAAACTATGTCTTGATCACGCTCTCTCTCTCTCTGACTGCTGCCACTCCAGCCCAGATAACCATAATTTTTCCTGAGCTTCTACCATAGCTTTTTGTTTCTACTCTTTGTTCCTCTCCCAATAATCCATTCTGGGTATTGTAACTCAGGGTCTCTCAAGCTTGGCACCGCTAGCAGCTTAGGCTGATGATTTTGGTCGCAGGGGCCATCCAAGCGCTGCAGAAGGTTTGGTGGTACCTTTGGCTTCTACCCACTAGATGTCAGTAGCACTCGTGTCCCACTCAGGTATAAACAAAAATGTCTCCAGTGTCTCCTTGAAAGCAAAATCAACACTTGCTGAGAGTCACTGCCACAGCTACAGCAAATTTTGCTTTTGAAAATGATTATAATTACTAACAAGTAGTAAGACAAAAAAAAAAAAAAGCCACAAAAACAACAATAATTTTTAAAAATTATCTCTTTGTATCAAGCTCCTTTCCCACCACTAGGACACCAAACCAAATACAGTTTGCTTTTGTTTTTGAGACAAGATCACACTACCTAGTGTGGGCTGGCCTTGAACTAGCTCAAGTAGCCCTGACTGGCCTTGAACTCATGGTGATCCTCCTGCCTAAGCCGCCAGAGTGCTGTGATTACAGGTGTGCACCAACATGCCCTGCCCAAACAGCCACAATTCAAAGGAGGAGAGGCCTAACTGGGTTCAGAGATTCAGAAGATTCAGTCCCAGGTGAGCTGGCTGTAAAGCCAAAGTACCCTGTAGCTTCATGAGATCATGACAGAGCCACAGTTCATGGTGCTGGGAAGCAGAGCACCAACACAGTTCCAGAAAGAAAAAGATCAGAGACCGTATAATTCTAGTATATACAGGACCAAGGCCACACCTCTGTGACCCACCTAGACACACCCAAGTGTGCTTTACTAATTCACTAGGAGCTCCCAAGCCAATCCAATTGATACAGTCTTTTCCACCACAGTCTTCCTAATTGAAACTTCCAGCGACCACTCCCAGCCTTTTATTGTGTTCCAGTGATGCAGCCCCTGCCTCTGCCTGCAGGATCAACCCCAGTGAATTTGTTTCTCTTCCTCACATAAATGCGGCTTATTCTTGCCTCAAAGTGAGTACACTGGCTATTCTAAGGCACCTTTCCTTTAACTTCTAAATGCTGCCTTCCTTATTATTTGTATTTTAATTTTTTTCTTAGTGCATGTTGGCAATACATAATGATTACATTCTTGTGAGAAGTTGGTATCTGCACTTACACAACTCAGTTCCTTTTATTTTCTCTTTCTCACCCCCTCGTCTCTCAGAACTCTTCCCATTTGCAAAAGATCTATCTTTCAATTCTCTATTTCTATCTTTTATTTTGTTCTTAAATTATTTATGCTTTGGGTTTTTTCACATATAAGAGAAACCATGCAATATTTAAGCTTGTGTATCTGATTTATTTTCCTTTCCATGTGGTCTCAAGGTACAACTATTTTCCCTGTGAAAGTCTCAGATTTATCCTTCTAGTGCATGCTACTTTTATCTAGCAACTAAGCAAGCCCTTCTTTCACCATTCTACCCTTGTGCCAGAAACTGTCATGTCTATCCCATAGCATCAGTAACTACCTGAAATTATCTTATGTTTATGCTTACTTCTCTGTCTCTCCAACTGTAATATAAATTCTATGAGAGGGAACACCACTTGCTCTCCAGTGCCTACAATAGGGCCAGTCACAAAATAGGTGCTGAAGAACTGTTCATTGATTTTTTTATTATTCATATTTTTTATTTTTATTATTATATATGTATAGTACATAATGTTTACCTTCCTGTATACATAATACATATTAATTCTTTTTATTTTCCCTTTCTCAGTCCTCCCCTTACTTCTTGATCTCCTACAACTTAATGTCTTTTATCTTGCTCTTTATATTTGGGTTTCACATCAAGCAATGTCCATGACTCATCTACATGGCTGAAAAAAGATCTACAAAGTGTTGTACAGGGTTTCAGGGTAAATCCTGAGGGGATTTGACTGACCTTATCACATACAAAAGTTACATTTTTTGGTATATAGGTCTTGCTTTATCTTGGTCTTAGCCATCCAGCAGAAAAGTATAAAAATGAGGTATAAAAAGTAAAGTCATATTAATATGCTGAGCTGTAAAAGGCTCACATCAACAACTTCTGACATTGCCAGTCCAATGGGTAACCCACTACTATTATGGATTACTGGACTATATTAGATTATTTTGCTATACCTACAATATTTGAATAGAATACCCATCTCTGACAAAACTAAACAAAAAAGAGGGATATAAATGAAGGACCATTTTGTAGTGAAAAAATATACATACACAAAATAGGATAAATATATAGCTATTTTCTCTTAGTTCAAAGAGAAGAAAGATTTGTACTAATAGTGTTCAGACAAGATATTATATCTGCATCCTGTCCTCTGAATAACTACTATGAAGACAATAATATGTAATGTGTTAATCATTATAACTATCCTACTTGCCTGTTTTGAAACTGTCTTGATGCTATTTCTTTCTCAATAAAATTAATATAAAAATAAATTGAGTTTCACATGTAAACTTGCAAGGTTATACATGAAGCTTCTCAATCAAAATATTTGTAGATGTTTCATTGTTTTTGTCTTGTTTTTCAGTTTTTCTGATAGTGGGGTTTGAATCCAGGGCCTTCACACTGACCTAAATTCCTAAAACTTTTTTCTTCAAAGTTTTGAGGCAGAGTCAGCCTCTCAGGATTATGGTATGCTGGAATTATCACCATGCCATTTGCAGGTGTTTTTAATAGAACAAGATATTGGTCACGCAAAGCTCAAATAAAGTTTCCCACCAATATAATGTGTTTTCTGGAACAACTGAGGAGAAAAATCTGCTATCCTGATTAGACAATTATCAGACTCCAAATTCCAATAAACAAAGTTTGGCAAAGTTAGGACTGTGAAATTCATCTTTGCAAGTGTCCTAAGCTTGTTGAAACCCAGTCCCAGAGAGGAAAGCCTAATGAATCTATCTAGTGTGCTATCTAGGTTTCTGCTGGATATAAGCTTTGTCTGGGGAATGAAGTATTGATGTTTTAATGTCTGTGGATTATGGTAATGTGTTTAACTATATTGATCTGTTCAGTATTCTACACTTGCTTTGGCTGCCATCCCAAAAACTACAAAAGAAGGAGGTGTCCAGATGGCCCTAACACAGACTATGAAAAGGGATCAAAGATGTAGCGCTTCAGTGTAATTCATAAAACATTAGATATCAAACTTTGACACCTGACTTAATATATAAGCCCAATGGAAAAATATTTAACAGGTGTATGAATCAGGGTTTTACTAGAGAAACAGATGTAACACAAGATTTGAAAACGTATAAAAGATTACAAGATTAGCTTATGATGGTCAGCCACAGAGCCAGATGGAAAAGCAGGCAGAGGGCATCTGCACATTGGAGAACAAAGCATCAGTCCAAAGCCTGGGGATCACTGTAGTGTTCTGTGCAAGTCCATATCTGAAGGCCAGCAGGTCTGCGATGGAAGGCTGAAGGATCCATGGCAGAAGCTGAAGAATCTGCTCTAGGAGCCGGGAGATGACATCCAAAAGACTGGAGCTTCCACAAAGAACAGAAGCCCGTCTGTCCTTCTTCTTTTCCCTTTAATACCGTCCAGGCGATGAGCCACCCAAAGGTGGGTCCTCTGTACTCTAAGGTGCAGAACTGCTGCGCTGCCTTAATTAAGCTTCTAAACTTCAAGTTGACATAATCAATCAGCCACTACAATGGTCTGAATTAATCCTACCACTGATAGAAATCAATGCATGTGACAAGAATGAGAATTTCTCTGTGGATCTTCACTCTGATAAAGAAACAGAGTTAATTTTCCATGCGTTCCAACATTCAAGCAAGAACCTCAGGTGCAATGCAGTAAAGGATCAATAGGGAGGGAGGCACAGGATGCCAGGGGCAAACAGAACCATGAATGGACTGCAAAGCACTGAGTTCTGAGCTTGGGTGGCCTGGCTTAGCCACACTCCTTTCCTACTTATTAGTAATTTCTTATGTGAAAATCTGCCTGTGGTAAACAAAACAAACAGAAAGGGGCTGGGAGTGGCAGTGTATGCCTGTAATCCCAGCATGATGGCAGCTAAGGCAGGAGTATCACAATACATCTGAGCCTACCTGGGCTACATAGTAAGTTCAAGGCTAACCTGAACTGCATGGTGAGAACCTGTCTTAAAAAGTCAAACAAAAATAAAAGAACCAACCAACCAAAAACCTTCCTATGGGTTATTTTATTTCCTTATGCTTTCATTTCTTAACCTATAAAAGGACAAAAAATGACTATCTCATAAAATGGTCAAAGGATAAAATGTGATAATGTATGTAAAATAGCTGAACCAGAAGAGACATGTGAGTTCACTGCTACCCTCTTCTGTAAAGGGTGAAAGTGAACTACCCTCACTACTTTCATTAAATCATGTGATGCACCTATCTGACCTTGAAATTAGCAAAGACCTTCAGAGAGAGACCAGAGTCAGCCTCCTGTTCTCAGCAGCTTTTGTCAACTGCCTCAAAGGAAAGATTAGCTTGTGTGAAGTGCTGACATTGAGTTACCCTCTGCTCTGTAAAGGTGATTGATCTAAGGCTTGGCAGAGGCATGGAGAAAGAGGGAGGAAAGCTTGTGGGAGCAGCTGCACCCTCTATCCCAAGGTAACAGCCTGCAGAAGAGCAGACCCCTGCCCTGCTGGGATGATCCTTGCTACAAGGGACACAGACATTTCCAAGTCATTGTAATAAAAGCTGAATCTGCTAGATCAGGCTTCATAAGAGAGGGATAAACAATAGCTAGCAGATTAAATAATGCAAGACATTTCATATTCAAGTTTGAGAGTTTAGTAGAATCTGAGAACATAATAAATAAAAAAGAGTGCAATAGCCTTTAATAAAGCAAACAGACCAAGGAGTCATTCATTTGCCATATGAAGGATTTGTTTTCCAGGGCAATCATGCAAAAAGGCTTAGCTTATTCTGCAGATGAAAAACCGGCCTGACCCTATCCTGCCCAGCTGAATGAATCTGGCAAACAGGATTTTCAAAGTACTCTTTTTCAATTAATGTTTTAGTATTTTAAGCCTTGTTGTGGAAATTATAGCTTTAGCTGCTAGAGATGACTTAAATGAATGCCTGCCTGATTTACAGATGCACCCAAGCAATGCCAGTGCCCTTTGCAAATTAGATTTTTAGAATAATCACATGGTGGCTTTTTTCTGTACTTAAATGCTTCCCATGTGCAGTCTTCCAGCCGCATTCTGAAGAACAGATTTTCAGAACCTACTTAATATTTCATCTCTTTTTTTCATTCTCTATCCCTTCCTTTTTAGCTGACCTCACCACTGCCTTTATTCATTAATGAAAAGAGAACCGTAAGCCTTAAGATGATGAGCTGTCAAGCATCAAGGCTTCCTTCTATCCTGCCAAGTGTCAGAGCATCATCAAACCCTCACTCTCTCACGAGCTTGCATCTGCGCTCTTGCTAATCTCTTAGTGCTTTGTTCGAGACAGTCTATACATCATGCCCACGGTAGTCTTAAAACATTACTCTTGTTACTTCCCACTCAAGGCCCTGTAACAGCCGTCTATCATTGAAGCCTAAACCTTCAGCCATTCATACTGACAGGCTGTTTTTTTTTTTTTTTGTTTTATTAGACTTTGTTCTACAGAGTAATTTTAGGATCATAGCAAGCTGAACCAAATACAGAGAGTTCCCATTAACTCCCTCCCTGAACACACATGACATCCTCACCATCTACAGCCTACTCAGAATGGTACTACTGTTACATTTTCAGGTCATTATGAAAAGTATTTCATCTACCAAAGTCCATACTTTACATTCACATTTGCTCTTGGAATGCTATGAGTTTTGGCTACTGTGTAATAGCATGAATCCACTGATTTAATGTACAGAATAGTTTCCTTGTTCTAAAATCCTCTGAGCTCCATCTATTCATTCCCTCCCATCCTAATATGCCCTGAAAATGGCTGATCTTTTTGCTGAGTCCAGCTTTGCTTTGCCTTTTCTCACACTATCATATAGCTAGAGTCATACAATGTGTGCAACCTTTTCAGGTTAGCTTTACTCACTTAGTAGCATGCATTTAAGATTCATTCATGTCTTTTTTATGGCTCGACAGTCCATTTTCTTTTAGTACGGAGGAGTGTTTCACTGAATGGATGTACCACAGTGTATTTGCCCTTCACTGACCAGGGCATTTTTGGTTACTTCCAAGTTTGGGAAATTACGAATAAAACTGCCATAAACATGTATACACAGGTTTTTGCATGGATGTGGTTTCAGTTCAAGAAGGTAAATGCCATGGAGCATGATTGTTGCGCCATATGGTAATAGTGTGTTTAGCATTGTAGGAAAATGTCAAACTGTCTTCTGAAGCAGCTGTACTATTTACATTCCCATTAGCAATAAATGAGGCTTATAAATTTGATGATATCAGTGGTTTGGCCTTTCTTCTTTCTTTTACTATTATATTTTTGTTTTCTGTGCATAGATATTCTAGCAAGCAATTCCTTCTACGATGAACCAAACTGAGTCAAAGCTATGAAATTCAAATTAAACATAAATAACAACTATTACTGCTTTGGGGCTGGGGAGATGGCTCAGTGGAGTGAGCACTTCCCTGGCAAGTGCAAGGGCCTGAGTTCAATCCCTGGTTCAGCAAAATAAAATAAAATAAAAATACCTCCCACAAAATTATTGCTGCTTTGACAATCAAATGGAACATTTTGTTTTGGTTTATGATTTCCTTTTTATTGAAATCTATTTTTAACCAATACATCAAACATAAAAGTTGTACATATTTATAAGGTGTCACGTGATGTTTCTATACACACACATTGTATAATGGTCAGATCAAGATATGTTTATCTCCATCCTTATTTATCATTTCCTTATAGAGAAGATACAATCCTTTCTTCTGGCTTCCTGAGTGTTCAGCATGTCACCATTACCTTTGGTCACCACACTTTGTATCAGTGCACCAGAAAATCTTACTCCTCTTATTCTGGTCAACCGCCCCTCATCTTTCCCTCCCTCTTCTCCGTAGGCTCTGGCAACCACATTTCTCTTCACAATTCCTATGATACCAACTTTTATTATATTGTTCCTGTGATGAGATCATACAGTACTGGTCTTTCCATGTTGGGTTATTCCTCTTTATCTCCAGTTCTGTCTGTGTTGTTGCTAATAACAGGATTTGATCCTTATAACTGAATAATCTTCCTGGGCATGGGCTGTATTTTATTTATCCATAAACTAGTTGGTGGCTATTTCTGCTTGCTCCCACTTCCTAGCTCCTGTGAATATTACTATACCGAACAGTGCAGGTGTCTCTTTGACCGACTGACTTTTTTTTGGGGGGGGTGGATATAAACCAAATAGTACTAGTATAAATTTAATAGTAGTTCTTTTATTAAATTTTTTGAGGGCCTCAAATCTAACAACCAAACATGTCTTCTAGCACTGCCACAGGGCCTTTGAAAGCAAAATCACCCTCAATTCAGACCCACTGGTTTAAGAGGACCACATTGGTAGACATATTGTAAATCTTGCAACTGATGAACAAAGATGAAGCTGAAGGTCTACGGGCCACCATGAAATACAGCAGATGGAATACATCTGAGGTGCCGCTAAGGTTCAACTCAAATCATGTGGCCTTAGCCCCCATCCTTCTTTCTAGGCCTATACAGTTACTTGTGTAAAAACTACAACAATAACAAAAACAGCAGTAGTTTCAAGGTCATCACGAGCTCTGTGAAATAACGTATATAAAGAACCCAATACATAGCAACATCAGTAGCCTTTCCTTATCTTTAGAAGTTTCCAGAAACAAAACAATCACTTTGCCATAACTGCAAAGAGCCCTCTGAGCCTGCTGGTAGTTGGGAGGGCAAGGTTCCTTAACTTGATGTCTTCTGTCAAACATCACTGCTTCCTCCAGGCTGTGCCTACTGGTTCAGAACATAGTACAGAGCTGTTTGTCAACACCACTGATAACGGATCCCTCCGAGGCAGCAAAGCCAGTAAGTCCAGTCTAAACATGAAGACACAGACAGTTTTAAAGGCCAAGTAGGGCTCTATTTTTCTAATCCAACAAGTGCAGAAACCTTCTGAGTCATTTGTGGAGCCACATTCATATACTTCTGTGCCACAGAAACCTGCTTGGTGAACTTTCAGCAGCCAGACATGAGTAGCAAAATTATTTGTGTCTGGTCCATGGCTCTTCTTGAAATAAATATTGCTGTGTGTTTCATCACTCCTAAAACATTACATGGAAACCTTAAATGATTGTGTAGAAATTCTTTCATTATTTACTGTTCCTTAATAGGCTTAATTAGATCATTTATTTATGTCTTATATAAATACCCTAACAAATAAAAAAAATCACATGTGAAAACTCAAAAAAAAATACTTTTGAGGGTCATACATTAATTCCACTGAACAGTGTGGAAAGACTCCCTTTTTTTCCATATTTCACCAGCTCTTGGTACTTTTAATCTGGCTGGTAATAACCATTCTAAAAAGAATGAGATGATTTTGGTTTGTATTTCTTAATGATTAGTGGTGCTGAACAGTTGTTCATGTATCTGTTGGCCATTAGTAGATCATCTTTTAAAAAAGGGGTATTTAGATCCATTTCCCATTTTTAAACCCAGTTATTTGGGTTTGTCCCCTGAGGTTCTTTAAGTCACTCATGTACTCTGCACATTAATCCTGTGTCAGGACAAAAGTCTAGAAACATTTCCCTTCTGGTGATTGTCTAATCACCTGTCAGTTGTTTCCCTTTCTGTTCCTTTTCTGTTCTGAAGATATTTGGTATGATACAGTTCCATTTGTTAATTTACAAATTTGTCCCCTGTTGTTTGTGGAGTCTTGCTCTCACCCCCAAAAAATTCTTTCCCTTTCCAATGTGCTAAAATAGTTCATGTTTTTTTCTAGTAGTTTTATGACTAATATGTAAGTCTTTCATCTCTAGTGTGTGTGTGTCTGTGTGTGTGTGTGTGTGTGTGTGTGTGTGTGTTACACTGGGGGTGGCAGTTGACTTATTCCTTGGACTGATGAAAGTTATGGGATAATTTTTTTCCATTCTGCCATATGTGAAGCTTGACTTGTCCTGTCATTTTATCCCTGTCAGTTCATGTAGTCTTCCTAAAATGGTTTGCTTCTTCTCACACGATAGCAGTGCACTGTTACTGGTCTTGTGTTGTAACTGAGCTCC
>PVKA01040808.1:5823-18595 GCA_004027165.1 Ctenomys sociabilis | reverse complement strand
AAAAAAAAAAAAAAAGCAATAATAACAACAAAAGAACAATCTTATTCCGAGCATTCCAGTAACTTTTTTTCTGTATGTACTTAGCTGTGCTATACCAAGTAGTTGGTTTGTATGAGATGGTTAAAAAGGCCAAAGATAAAAGGTTTCTTTTTTTCCTTTTTTTTTGTCTATGAAGTTGGTGTGTATTTTTTTTGGCCTGTTTGATGTATGTGTGAAACAATGTTGTCCACCAATAAACCGGAATTTTATTTTGTTGAGTTGTTCTAACAGAAAAATAAAAAAGAGATGTTCCATTGCACTGGAAGAAGCTGTATTTGGAGAAGCCTTTAAAATGTGTTTTCATACTTGATGCCAGTCCACAGATTGTGAGTACTTAAATTGAGCAAAATAACCCAACTTTATTTTAGTGTTTATATATATTTCAAAGCTTTATATAATCCTTCCCCCACTCTTGTAAACCTTTCCCACACTTTTAAAAGTTCTTCTAAGGTTCTTAACTATTTTCTCAACTCATAAACCTCTATGATGTTAATAAAATCTGTACATTGTATGGTACTTCACAGTCCCACAATATAACTAAAGATCCACAATAAATAATTTCGTTTAGTATTTTGAATACCTGTGAAACTGAGTCCATCAACATCATACCACAAAATAGCAAGGGACTACTGAGGTAAAAATTTATTAACTGTACGTAAGAGACTTTTCATGTTTTTCTTATTCTTATAACAGATTTCTACTAACTGGTCTACAAAAAGTTTGGACTAGTACTCTTATAATCACAAATTTAGGGGCTGGTCAGATAGCTCAGTGGACAAAAGCACTGTTTAGGCAGAGAGCAGCGGCCCAGGACGGATGCTGGGGCCTGCCTTTCCACCACACCGGCCCCAGCCCTGGGGTGCGCCACCCAGCTATTGAGGCTGTGCGTGGTGCCGCAGGCCTGAAATCCTAGCTCTTGGGAAGCTGTAAACAGGCGGATCACTCCGAGTTGGATCTAGTAGTGGGATCCTGAACACCCTGCAGCCCCTTCCCTAAAATAAAAAATAATAAAATAAAAATAAAAAATAGCAAAATAATTACAAATAAAAAATATAATTTAATTGGGTCAAAATATACTTGGGTGCTTTCTGATTTTATAAGCAGATTGTCTTGTGTGTGTTTCTGTTTGTCCCTCTATCGAATCTGTAGAAGATATATTATTTCAGCTCAATAGAGTTGTCTTTTGTGTTTTTGGAATTTTAAAGTATTTGGCTATAATTTAATTTGATATTTAGATAAATGTCATGTAAATTAAAACTGTGTTTCTACACAGTTTGCCAACTATTCGAAAAGATGTCAAAATTGGTTTAATAAATGTAATGCATATTGTTGCTTAAAAAAAAAAAAAAAAAAAAAGAAACATTATTGTCAATTTTACTACTTTAGATACTGTTCTCTAAAACTCTTATTCTAATCCTTTGATCACTATCCTTTTCTTCACCTTCAATATATTCTGCAAGACTCACTGATCACAGTCTGACGTTTAATTTTTTTTTTCTTTTTTGAGACAGAGTCTTGTTATGTAGCCCAGGCTGGCCTCAAACGAATGATAATCCTTTCACCTCAGCCTCGGAGTGCTGGAGTGCTGGCATTACAAGTGTGCACCACAATACCCAGCTGAAGTTTAAATAAAGGGATGAAATTTATCAAGTTGTCACCTTCAGTATCTTAAAAGGCACCAAGTACAGTCCAGTTCTTTATTTAAATTACTATTTTAATTGGTAAATCCTGATTACTTATGGGATATAAAGTGATACTGATTCACATATATAATATGGATGATTAAATTAAGAAATCCCCACTTCTTTTGCAGTGACAGCTCTTTCTTTCTCTTAACAAAACCTACCACCAGGGTATGGTGGTCGATGCGTGAAACCTCTTGACTCTGGGAGGGAAGATTGGATGGACTTAGTGAGATACTATCTCAAAATGAAAAAGAGAAAAAGACTATGGATATTGCTCAGCATAAAGGGTATGGATTCAGCTCTTGGCATACCAAAAGAAAACAACAACAAAAAGCCAGGTGTGGTGACAGCAGGATTGTAATCCCAGCACTTGAGAGGCTGAGGCAGGACAATCCACAGGAGCTTCAAACCAGAGCCTGGGCTATAAAGTGAGTTCAACATCGGCTTAAAGTACATAGCAAAACCCTGGCTTTAAAAAAAAAAAAAAAAAAAAAGCTAAGGAAAGGGGAAAAAAAAAAAGAAGGAAGGAAGGAAGGAAATGTATCCAAACTATTACAATTCAAAAAGGATAGCTTAATATCAATAGCGCAGTCACAAGGTTACTGTGAATTGAAAAGCTTTGCAGAATTTTCATGAGGCTATTGAATAATCTAGTGCAAAGCTTGGGGTATGTGTCAATACACAAACCATAAAGCCACTACTGTAGTCTATGTTAGGATAAGTCCTAAGAGTTCCTTCTCACTACTTCTGACTTTGGGTAGAGCCAGTATAAATAAATTATCAATAATCTACCCTCTGGGCAGATATGGTGCTAGCCACTTAACATCTTTCACCTACTTAATCTTCGGAACAACTCTGTAAGACCCTATCATTTGCATTTAACATACCAGAAAGTGAGGATTCAAAGAGAATTCAAGGCTGATGAAGCAGATTTCAAATCCAGAGTAGCCTCACATCAAAGTCCACACTTATATTAAGATATATTATGTAGAACAATAAAAATCAAACTTCTCCGGTTGGGGAGATGGCTCAGTGGAATAAGTGCTTCCTGACAAGTGTCAGGGCCTGAGTTCAATCCCCGGTTCCACCAAAAAAAGAATCAAATTTCTCAAAGATTTATTCAATATTGTTAGGTTATCTGTGCATAACTACTACTCTGCAACAAATAGAGCTGACCGTAAAACACACTTCTCTATACTGTAAATCAATTCAATCTGCACAAAGGGATAGAATTTACAAAATAATTAATTCTTACTTCAAAGCAATATCAGAAAATTTATTCTACTCAAGCAAAGCAAAAACTCACTTTTCCCATATGATATCAAAGTAGATTTTTTTGTTTTGTTTTTGAGACAGGGCTATGTAGTTTAGCTAGCCTTGAACTCAATATATAGCCCAGGCTGGCCTCAAACCCTCAGCAATCTGCTTGCCTCAACTCCCTGAGTGCTGAGGTTAGAGGCACAGGCAACCACACCCAGCCTCCATATCTAATAAAAGCTCTAACATAAGTACATTCCCTAATGTTTGTTTTTCCTTATTAGGTTAAGTGGCACTCTTAGTAAGTCCAAGAAAAAAAGATATAACAAGAACAGACACATAAGCTGGCATTTTTCTTAATATTGTACATATATGCAACAGTCTCCAGAAGCTTTGGATTTCTCCTAAGCTCTTTTTCTCCGGGTCTTACTCACCCTGTTGCTCTACTACAGCAAAGACTAAGAGTCACAAGCCATCTATTTTCTCCAACAAGGCATCCGTGTTTGAATCATTCATGAAACCAAACCAGTCAGACGGCCTGTTAAATAAGGATTTCAACAGCTATCTAAGAGGTGGAAGACGTGCTGCCACCTCTCTTTGGAACAATCCTGAAGTTCATCCCTGGCAAACAGAAACTATCTTCAAAGAGTCAGAGCGACTTTTGGCGTCTAGGTCAGGACTGAGGACAAATCTTTCTCTTATTTTCCTCCAACCAAAGAGAGAAAACTAAATAACCACCCTGTACTCAATCAATGCTCAATAATCATATTTTATAAATTCTCATGCAATTTCCCTCCCAGACACCCATTGCCTAAGCCTGGGGTAAAACTTTCTCCTAGTTCCTTTCTCCCTCTTCAACTGAAAAACGCCTATTTTTTTTGCAAAATAAAACTTAACGCTTACTGCAGATCCAACTTAACTCGCTTAAAAAAATGATTGCTCGGGAAAACCAAAGGCCTTCTCTCTGACTTAATAAATACTACGGGCTAGTGTGAACTAGGCGAAACTGTTCGTTCTTCCCTGGCTTCTAGCACAGCAATCAGTTTGGCCTCTGCCTTCAGCACAAGTGAAAATGAATAAATTATAAGGGTCCAGCGGCCCACAGCACCCAAGAAGGCGCCCACACCGGGCTCCCGCTTTCATAATGGGGCTCGTCGTCCCAAGTGGCCACTTGCAAGAGGCTCTTCATTCTATTGCTTTCTGAAAAAGGACGGACTCGCCAAAATCCCAGACCTGGAGGAAGTAAAACACAACACCCCACACCTACACACACTCTAAAAATGTGACAAGCTCAACTTAACCCTTCCCGAACACCCGCCGAAAACGGCACAGCACAATCAAGGCTAAATGGAAATTGGCCGCCACCCCGCCGCCAGCTCGCGGGCAGCTCCCGAACCCGAACCCGAACCCGGCCCCGGCCCCGGCCCCGGCCCCGGCCCCGGCCCCAGCCGCGGTGGTGACAGGCGCGGCCCGAGCGCCCAGGCGAGGGCCCAGGCCCGCTGGAGGCAGGAGCCCACCCGCTCGCCGGCTGCGGAGCGAAGCGGGGAGCCGGCGGGTGCTCACCGCGATGACATTGACGAAGGTGGTCTTGCCCGAGTACTGCAGCCCCACGAGCGTGAGCTCCATCTCCTCCTTCCAGAAGAGCGAGCGGAACCAGTCCAGCAGGCGGGAGATGAGCGCCAGCATGGTGACAGCCTGCAGAAGGGACACGGGGGAGGGCGGGCAAATGGCGCAGGCAACGACCTGCTCACCAGCGAGCCTCGGCCTGGACCCCTTAACGGCTTTTCAGAGCCCCGGAGCGCCACCGGTACACACAGGCGGGCGGCGGCAGCCGAAGCCAGGAAGCCCAGAGGTCATATGACTCGCCCTAACCCCCACGTCTGTCCTCGTCGCCGCCGCTAGCGCGGACGGCAAGAGCGGCTCGGCCAGTCTATCCAATAGTGTCCGCCGCCTGCAGCGCCACCTAATGGTACAGGATCGCAGTACGCTATGCCAGCCTTGTGCTGAGGCCTCCCGCGCTGCTTCTCATTCATTGTCTGTTCGTTTCTTGTTCATTTGTTCATTCATTCATTCACTTATTAATTTATTCCATTTTTCTATAAGTTTTAATTAACAGTGTACTGTAGGAAGACTAAGATACTGAGGGTCAGCATAGAATGTAATCTCTGTCCTATGTTTTATTTTATTTTTTTTCCTGTACTTTAGGAAAGGGACTATAGGGTATTCAGGATCTCACTACTAGACTGGACTAGTAATGATTCTCCTGTTTACAGCCTCCCAGGAGCTGAGATTACAGGCGCGCGTCACCATGCCTAGTCTCAACTGTTGTCTAAGCACTCCCCGGCGATGGGGCCAGCATGGCAGGCCCCTGGATTGAAACCCAGCCTCTGTGCCTGCTTGCAGGCTCTTCAATCTGCTGAGCTCTTAGGCTGGCCCTTCTGTCCTATGTTTTAGAGAAAAGCAAAAGAAAAGAAGCAGAGAGTGTGTGTGTCCTTCAAGGCCAACAGTGTATGGCTTTCCATCTTTTACATCTTATCCAGGCTACCCAAATTAGGTTGCGTAGTGCTCACGTCCTTAACAGTAGCATCACATCTTTGGTTCTAGCATCACAAACTCTTGATCCAGCCACCTCGAGAAAGTCTCACCTATGACTGCAGGAGGCTTTAGAGGACATCTAGTTATAAGCCGTAACATTCCTATTTCCTATTACTTCAGAATGTGACCTATTTGGGGATAGGGAGGTATTTCAATGCTAGAATACTTACCTGTCATGCATTGACAGGTAAATCCACTACAGCACTGCCACCCCTGGAAAAAAAAATGTTTTGGAAATCAGGTCATTACAGATATTCATATTAGGATGGGGTCTAGCATTTGATGCTCTATGGTTGGTGGTTTTTTGTTTGGTTTGGTTTTGTTTTTTTGTTTTTGTATGTGTGTCTTTTCAAAAAGAGGACAGACACAGTTAGCAAAATGGAAATGTTATGCGACAAACAAGGCCAAGATGGAAGTGTAGCAGCTGTGAGACAGGTGACAAGGATTGATGCCAAGCACCAGAAGCTGAGAGGAAAAAAAAAAAATTCTCCCCTACAGCCTTCAGATAAAGCCTGCTCCTGTGAGAATCTGGTCTTTAGAAAATTTTTTATGTTCAGTGATACCTTGGCTCACAAATGCTTTTGTTTGCAAATAATCTGATTCACAAACAGAAGTGTTTGGCAAAATTTTGTTTTTATTTGCAAACTCTGCATTGGATGACAAACACGACCATAGCCATCTTTTCCACAACATGGCAGCCATCCTTTCCAAAATCATAAAACAAATTAAGTTGGAGAACTAAAGCACCACTATATTTATTGGATACTTACATTCTGTCTTTTCAGAAGTGTTTGTTCATTTTACTTGCCCTTTTTTTTTTCTTTTTTTGGCCGAACAGGGGATTGAACTCAGGCCTTTGCATGTGCCAGGGAAGTGCTTACTTGCTTGCCCATTTTTTATTAGTCTTTTATTTTGTTTTATTTTATTTCATTGAGAAACAAATATCAATGAGACAGTTTCAAAGCTGATTAAAAGGACAGTTTCAATAATTAATACATCCTACATTGTTATCTTCTTAGTGGTTACCCACAGTGCAAGAAGCAGACTGGATATCCTGTCCAAACATGGTTACTACAAATCCTTCTCATAGAATTAAGCAAAAGTAGCTGCATATCTATCCTAACCATTCTGTATATACAAATACAAAATGGTTCTTCCTTTGTATCCCCTTTTTTGTTTAGTCCTAAGATAGGTATTCTATTGGCGCTTAAATACTATAGGTGCTTGAACTCAGCAAAACACTCCAAAACAATCCATCAGTCTACAGTAGTAGTGGGTTATCAACAGAAGTTGCTGACTAGAGCCTTTTACAGCTCAGCATATTAATATGGCTTCACTTTATATACATCGTTTTTATACTTTTCTGCTAGATGGTCAAGACCAAGATAAAGTGAGACCTACATATCAAGAAATGTAACTTTTGTATCTGATAAGATCAGTCACGTACCCTCAGGGCTTATCCTGTAACTCCTTATCGTACTTTGTAGATCCTTTGCCAGTGTCAGCCTTGTGGATGACTCACGGCCATTGCTTGACCAGTTTGCTCCCTGTGAAAGCCTGACAGAATGTTTTCTCTCCATGTGATTCTCCTTAGGCACACTACACATCATAATTACTTTCCTCTGTGGCTCCATAATCTCCTTGATTGGAAAATTTGTGGCACAACTGAGTTACATGATGTTATAGTATGTCCTGAGTCTTCACTGACCTTGAAAGGCTAGGGCAAAAATGGTGGCTGACCTTGCAGCCCTGCCTTTTCTCCAGTTTTTCATCTGCAAACTTAGGTTGTTAACCATCCAGAAGAGAAGCTGATTATTACCCTGTAACATATGCAGTTCGATTTACCCTCACTATCTTTCTAAATATCAAACACCTTAGGCATAATGTGGAACAGATATTTTCCTGTATTGATGTATTGAACTTTAAGTCCTTACAGAATGAGGGGGAAAAAGTTTAAAAAATAGGAATAGACACATATTTTTACACAGAAATTTAGAAATCTAACCATATACAGCATTGTAGCAGGACAGTCCTGTGACTTTTTTTTCTTTTCTTCTTGTGTCTTTTTTTTTTCATTTATTATCCATTGAAAAAGAAAACTTTGACTTGTGAGGCAGTGTGGTAATAATTAGTATGTCATGAAAAGAAGTGTATGTATTTAGCGGACCAAAATGACAGGCATTCCAAGCATGAGCCTTCTATTACACATTGCTATCTCCAGTATAGTTGCTTGGTCCACGGGTATCAGCATGTATAGACAGTCAGGTTGAGTATCTTACCGACTAACTGCTACTTTCAAAAACCTGATGATGTTTCTCGGGATCATTGCCTTGCCCATCTTGTATGTATGGCTTTGTCCCTGTCCTGTTTCACAGCTTTTTTCCTTACCCTCTCCTCATTGTCCAATCTTCAAGTTCTCACTCTCCTTTTAGTTGTTTTATATCTTTCTATTTCTATTTCTTCTTTTGATTTCTTAAACTAGGGAGACTATATGATAATTGCACATGTGGGTCTCGTTTATTTCACCTATGAGTATTTCTTCGAGTGGAATCCACTTAATATAAATACTTCAGAGTTGGCGGTAGCCAATAGGAGCCGCGCTAGCTGGAGAGTAATGTTACAGAGTGAAGAGAGTGAGGAGGCTGTGTCTGGCTCCCGCTCTCACAGCCATTGCAGTACATTGAGCTCCATAGAGACAGCTCCTGGGCAAGTGAGAGCCGGAAGGGCACTGGGCGACTCTGTCGCTGAGGAAAACAAGTAAACATGGGCAAAGGAGATCCTAAGAAGCCAAGAGGCAAGATGTCATCCTATGCGTTCTTTGTGCAAACTTGCCGAGAGGAGCACAAGAAGAAGCACCCAGATGCTTCTGTTAACTTCTCAGACTTTTCTAAGAAGTGCTCAGAGAGGTGGAAGACCATATCTGCTAAAGAGAAAGAAAAATTTGAAGATATGGCAAAAGCGGACAAGGCTCATTATGAAAAAGAAATGAAACTTATATTCCTCCTAAAGGAGAATCAAAAAAGAAGTTCAAGGATCCCAATGCGCCCAAGAGGCCTCTTTTAGCCTTCTTCTTGTTCTGTTCTCCATTGGTGATGTTGCAAAGAAACTTGGAGAAATGTGGAATAATACTGCAGCAGATGACGAGCAGCCGTACGAGAAGACGGCTGCTAAGCTGAAGGAGAAGTATGAAAAGGACATTGCTGCCTACCAGGCTAAAGGAAACCCTAATGCAGCAAAAAGGGGAGTTCTCAAGGCTGAAAAAGAAAGAAGAGGAGGAAGATGAGGATGAAGAGGAGCAGGATGAAAAAGAGGAGGAAGAAGAGGATGATGTTGAATAAGTTGGTTCTAGCGCAGTTTTTTTTCTTGTCTATAAAGCATTTAACTCCCCTGTACATAACTCACTCCTTTTGAAGAAAAAAAATTGAAATGTAAGGTTGTGTAAGATTTGTTTGTAAACTGTACAGTGTCTTTTTTTTTTTTTTTGTACAGTTAACACACTACCGAATGTGTCTTTAGATAGCCCTGTCCTGGTGGTATTTTCAGTAGCCACTAACCTTGCCTGGTACAGTATGGGGGTTGTAAATTGGCATGGCAATGTAAAACAGGTTCTTGTTGGTGCACAGCACAAATTAGTTATATATAGGGATGGCAGTTTTACATCTTCAGTTGTCTCTGATGCAGCTTATACGAAATAATTGTTGCTCAGTTAACTAATACCACTCTGTAATTGCAAAAAAATAAAAAATAAAAAATAAATTAAAAAAACAAAAATAAATGCTTCAAGTTTATCATTCTCTATAGCTAAGTAATACTCGATTGTATGAAAATACTACATCTTTTTCAACCATTCCTCATGTGATGGGCATAGTCTTTTATTTATTTATTTATTTATTTTTATTTTGAGACAGGGTCTCACTATGCAGTTCAGGCTGGCCTTAAGCTCACTGTAGCTCAGGCTGGTCTCGAACTCACAACAATCCTCCTGCCTCCGCCTCCCGAGTGCTGGGATTACAGGCCTGCGCCACCACGCCCGGCTTAGTCTTTTATTTTGATGGTCTAACTTGTTTGAATTTCTTTATATACTCTAGATATTTGTCCACTGCCCTAGGAATAATAGCTAGCAATTATTTTCCTTTCTGTACATTTTATCTTCATAATACTGGTGGTTTTCCTTTCTGTGCAGTACCATTTTAATTTGATATGGTTCCCTTTCTTGCTTTTTGGTGTTATCTTTTCTGAAATTGGGATTCTATTCAAAAAGTCTTTGCCTATACTTTGTTTAAAAGGTGTAGTTCTTTTGGTCAGGGAGATAGCTCAGTAGCATAAGCCCTTGGTTTGCAAGTGCAAGGTCCCAAGTTCTATCTCCAGTACCACACACACAAAAAAAGTTGTAGTTATTTTATCTTTAACCAGATTAAGTGTTTCTCTTTTGATAGTTAGATCCTTGATTTATTTTGCTTGTACTAGTCCATGTCTCTTCTGGTTTCATGAGTCTTAGTATTGGTTTTTCTATTTCTGTAAGGAATGTTATTTTTTCATTGAGGTTGCAATAAATTTATCAGTTTTGGAATTATGGACATTTTGACCATATTGGATCTGCTGTCTAAGAATATGGAATATGATTTTATTATTTGATCCTCCTAGACCTTCTTTTCCAGAGTACTATAGTGTCTATCATAAAGATATTTCATTTTTTGGTTAGGTTCCTCAGTATTCCTAGGTATTCAACTTTTCTTGATGCAATTGTAAAAGGTATCATTTCCCTAATTACTTTCTCAGTGAGTTTACTATTGGTGTATAGAAATTACTTATTTTTGTTTGTTGACTTTCTATGCTGCTATGATACTAAAGTTGATTATTAATTCTAGAAATTTTTGATGGAAATTTTTGAGTCTTCTTCCTTTCCTTTCCATAATTTTTTTCTTTCTTTCTTTTTTTTTTTTTTTTTTTTTTTTTTTTTTTTTTTTTTTTTTTTTTTTTTTTTTTTTTTTTTTTTTTTTTTTTTTTTTTTTTTTTTTTTTTTTTTTTTTTTTTTTTTTTTTTTTTTTTTTTTTTTTTGGAGACAGGGTCTCACTGTGCAGTTCAAGCTGGCTTCAAACTCACTTTGTAGCTCACACTGGTCTCGAACTCACAACAATCCTCCTGTCTCAGCTTCCCAAGTGCTGGGATTACAAGCATGCACCACTACGCCAGGTTAATTTTTTTCTTTCTTTTGCTTATCCTGTAATGTTTTGAAAATTGTATGAATGCTAGTTATGTTAGCAGGCATCCTTATCATGTTCCTGATTTAGAGTGAAAGCTTTCAGCCCCCATAAAGTAAAGTCAGCCACTATTTTCTCATAAATGGCTTTTAACAGATTGATATGCAGACCTTCTATACCTTTGTCTTCAAGGATTTTATATGAATGGATGCTGGATTTTGTCAAAGGTTTTCTCAAGGTCATTGGGATGATCATGTGATAGTTCTTTGCTTTTGTTTATATGATATATTACATTTCTGAGTTTGTGTTAAACCATCCTTGCTTGCATGCTAGTGATGATTCCTACTTGGTCATGATGTGTGACTTTATCATTTTTATCATCTTGCTTCTCAGTTTTTGTTGGATATTTTTGTATAAATGTCCATTGAATCAAATGATGTGCAGTGCTCTTGTTTGTTGAGTCCTTTCTGGTTTTGGAATCAGAATAATTCTGGCTTCCAGTAATGATTTTGGGACAACTTTCATTTCAATTCCATTGGACAGTTTGAGAAATATTAGTGTTAGATTTTCCCAAAGTTCCTGAGAATATGGGAGTTAATCCATCAGAACCAGTCTTTTTTGTTGTTGTTGTTGTTGGTTTGTTGGCTGGTTGGTTTGTTGGAGGACTGTTCCTATTTGCCTGTTTTTTGTTTTTGTTCTTCTTTAATCTCATTGTCTGATATTGGAAATTAAGAAGATTCATGTTGGGCCAACCAAATAGCCCAGCAGATTAAAGTGCTTGCAAAAGCTTTTAGGAGGCTGTAATCAGGTGGATCATTATGAATCTGATCTAGTAGTGAGACCCTGAACACCACATAGACCCTTCTTTAAAAATACAAGAGGGAGGAGAAGGAGGAGGAGAATTCTTACATTGCTTTTGGCTCACTGAGCAGCACCATGGCAATAAGTAAGAACAAGTGCCTTACAAAAAGGCAGTAAAAAAAGAAGAAAGTGGTAGATCCATTTTCTTAAAAAAGACTGTTATGATGTGAAGGAACCAACTATGTTCAACATAAGAAATATTGGAAAAATATTTTTTCACCTTGTCACCAAAACTCAAGGAACCAAAACTTCATCCGATGGGCTCAAAGGTCATATGTTTGAAGTGAGCCTTACTGATCTGCAGAATGATGAAGTTGCCTTTAGAAAATTCAAGCTAATTACTGAAGATGTTCAGGGCAAAAACTGCCTAACTTCTATGGCATGGATCTCACCCATAACAAATGTTATGTTTTTGACCATTCCATGGTCAAAAAATGGCAGACCATGATGGAAGTTTATGTTGGTGTCAAGCAAATAAATGCTCCCTTATGTGAAAAGAATAGAACCAGCTCTTCGATTTATTGTTTTGTTCAATTCTTTTAGTCTTAATTTCATTAATTTATATTCTGATCTTTATACTCTCCTTTCCTTTACTAGCTTTGGATTGGAATTGTTCTTGTTTTTCTAGGACCTTGAGGGAAATCATCATGTTATGTATTTGGAATTCTTCTGTCCTGATGTGGGCATTTCATAGCTATAAGATTCCATTTTAGGCCTACTTTCACTGTGTCCCATAGGTTCTGCTATGTTACACTAGCATTTATTGTTTGACTCTAGGAACTATCTAGTTTCTTTGATTTTTTTCTGTGACCATTGTTGCTTCAGGGAAGTATTGTTTAATTTCTATGCATTTGTATAATTTCTGAGGTTTCCATTGGTATTGTTTTCTATATTAACTGAACTATGACCTCATCTACACATCGGATTTTTTTTATTGAAACATATGTTATGGGATAGCTTGTGGTATATTTTGAAGAAAACCCCAGAGCTCCATCGTTGGGTGGAACACTCTGTTAAGTCCATTTGCTCAAAGAATTGTTTCAACCTTGATATTACTTTATTAATTTTCTTTTCTTTTTTTTTTTTTTTTTTTTTTTTTTTTTTTTTTTTTTTTTTTTTTTTTTTTTTTTTTTT